>LSSL01005049.1:0-14683 GCA_001953115.1 Smittium mucronatum
ATCTCAGCGTCTAACAGCTATTTGTAGGAAAGCTATGTCGATCAATCCCACGTTTGGGTAGGAGCCTAATTTTATTAATCCTGTTAGAAGTAGGCTCTGACTAGGAGCTCAGTAGCTTCAAAGAACTGTTATTCATTGACAAAGAGCTTGATTCTTGACTGCATGTAACCTCAGTCATCCAGCCTACTTGAAGCAACGCCAGGGTATTATTTAGTGGTTGGTAGATTGCACCCTTTTCCCGTAGGTACGCAGCCGGTAGTCTGGCAGAGGAGCTTATTTTAGTTAGGATAATAATCTTTTCTATACGACTTTTTCTTTTTTTCATATTTTTTTAGTATAGTTTTTAATATTTTTATCTAACAATAAAATTCCGTGATACAAAAAAAAATTATAAATTTGTAATTAATTTTGACTCATTGAAACTACTTTGAAAGAAATTTCACGAATAATATATGTTTTATGTGGTTTTTATTTACAGGTGATTTTGATTTCCAAGTGGTTTTGATTCTTTTTTGATGGTTATCGAATCGAGAGATATTGAGCTTCTAATTATTGGTTTATTACTTTAATTAATATATTCTTTCAGATAATGAAATATTTGAAAAATTTAGCCAAATTTTCATTTGGTCCAATAAAATCAAATAAAAAATCCTAATCTAAATTAGAATTTATTGTCACTATGGGATAGCTTTGACCCTGAAAGTTTATATTTAGGTCCAAATTATCACAATAGCTTTAATCAACCTTGCGATGCGGGTGTTACAGTAAACGGGCGATAAGTCACACTGTCGATTTATTTTATTTTAAAAGATGTTAATTAGTTAAATACATTAACACATTATATTCTTATCAAACCATTATTAACCAGTCAATCCCAATATTTTTTTAACTAGGTATAAATACACTCTTTTTAATGTAGGATTATACAGGGCCTCCTTTTCACACTATTTTAAGATACTCGACTTTTATTAAATTTATCTAAAATTAAAACCCAATAATACAACAAGACAGACATCATGTAATTCTACTTGAGAATACGCCTACAGTTATTTCTTTTTATTACTATAAAAATTTATGCTTTTAAATTTCAAGTAGAAATTTAAAATTGAATTATTGAACACTTTTAAAGAAGTTTAATAGCAAATTTTGAGAATGTATTGCAAAATTAGCATATAATTTTAATTGATAATTCTTTTAATTAGAAATATTAGTCCAGATTTAACTCGATTTATTCCACTTAGTGGTTAGTTTGAAATTTAATCAATCTATATTATTCAGTAAATGTTAAGAATAGTACATTAAAAACGGGGTTTTTTCTAAAATCTGATACTTTTTTACTCATTATTTTATTTTATTTATAAAATATGAAAATAAATAAAAAATTGATCGAAGTTTGCTAAAATGTAAATTTAAAATTGAAATGATACCTCTTAGATTTAAAGAAGTATTATCAAAAATGAATTGAGTTTACAATCTTGCAGCTGATCTTAAATAGATTGATAGTAATGATTTTAAGCCAAAAAATAAAAAGTATAGAAAAAAAAATTGTATCCTTTTTCACATATTTTTAAAGCATCTTAATAGTGTACCAGCGTATTTATAATTAGCACATTATTTATTATAACATAATAATAATAATAATAATAAATAAACTAAGTTCCATTTAATTTCAACTCGGCTAAAAAATAAGTATTGCGTAAAACCTTCAAATTTTGAATAAAGTTGTTTTCTTTATAAACAAGTATTACAAGGGAACTATATTTTTAGGTAGTTTTAAGAAAAAAATTTGTGATATTTATTTTCATTGTTTGATTATTAAAGAAGATCCTAAGTTTGATTTATGTTAATCAAATCATATAAATTCCATTAATACAAAATCTATTCAGCAAAATGAAGATAATTCGATAGTTTCATTTGATATTATTTACAGATTTGAAGTTCAGCAATATAAAAATCTGATATATTGATTTTAATTTTAACACTATTAAAGTAAAGTACTAGATTATATAAACTAAATACAAGCTTAAGACTTGCATAAAAATCTAAGGATCCTGATGTTAATTTTAAAAAAAAAAACCGTTGATTATGAGAGTTCTTTTTTTTAAATTCATAACTTTCAGAAACTATTCATTATTCAATAACCCTCAAAAATCTGATCATAAAATTACATTAATTAATTGAAGCTTCTATTACATAAAAAAATTAAAATTAAAAATGTATTGGATAAAAGAATAAATTAATTGAGTTTGTATCCCAACAAAAAACTGTTAAAAAAATGTAGAATCAAAATCAATTGCAAATCAAAATCACCAAAAAATAATCAAAACCACATAAAACATATATATAAAAACCCCCCATTTGTCTGGAAGCTTGGGGGCATTTCTCATATTTTCGGAAACAATTATAGGTAAAATTTGGATTTTACATCGCGAAGAGTTTTATTTTATATAACAATAGATACTCATGAAATTTTCAAATCGACTAATAGTTTAGACCACAAGAAAAATTTCAGTTGCGGCCAGGTAGTGGCCGCAACTGAAATTTTAAATTGGAAATTTTTCGGAATGTAGAAGTATTCTAAATAAAAGTATTAATAATAAACATCTTATAGTTTAGACCGCAAGGAAAATTTCAGTTGCGGCAACATGGTGGCCACAATACTGAAACTCGATTTGGGGTTTTATTAGTTTGTAAACGCATTCTATATCAAAGTATTAATAAAAATCAGCTAGCTGTTGAAGATGCAATAAAGTTATCAGTTACATCCGGCTGGTGGCCACAGTTCTGATTTCTGGTTGTTCTTGCTTTTAAAATGTACAGATTTATGAAAGTTACATGAAAATTAAGATCATAACTTTATATTTATGTGAGTTTTTAATATTAAGTTTATTTAAAAATATGGCTTTTTATTTAGATTTTATAGATTTATTTTAAAAAAAAACTTCTATTTTGTGTGATTTTATTATTTTTTTTCACTTGGATAATAAATAATTTATAATATTTTTTAAAAAACATGGATAATATTATGGGATTTGAAATAAATCTGTCCTGTGATAAATTTTGCGATTCAAACTCAAATTCATGTCAAGATTATGAGAGTTGAAAATTTTCAGCTAGAAGATTTTTCTCGGTCTGAAAACGAGTCCAATGAATCATTTTATTCACGGATATTTGAATATTCAAAAAATTCTATTGTAAAGAGTAGAGAAATTTTTTCAATATTATACGCCCATTAATAAATTTTTCTAGTCCTGATACTATACCAAGCCATATTTTGGATCTAAATTCTATTACACCTTATAAAATTTTCAAACTATTTTTTGATAACGAAATTTTGAAAGAGATTGTTAAAAACTCCAATAAATAAATTGATTTTAAATTTAAAAATAAAATATCCATAAAGGACTTCAAAATATTTCTGGAAATTAACCTGATTATGGGGATAAAGAAACCCTCTGATGTTAAAAATCATTGGATCTCAGATTCAATAATACATGATTACTATATTTAAAACCTGATATCTTCAAATATCTTCACAAAGTTACTATTTAATTTAAATTTGGGAAACTAATATACATTTGGAAAAAAAATATGAAAAATACGATAAACCCTTCAAAATTAGAAATTTTTTAACTAGAATTAAAGATAATTTCCAAAAAAATTTCAACCTTGGACGAAATATAGCAATTGATGAATCAATGATAGAATTCAGAGGAAGATCATGTTTCAGGAAATTTACGCCGAATAAGCTTGTAAAAAGGGGGTTTAAAGTTTGTTTCTTAACTGAAAAGACTGTGTACTGTTAGAACTTTGATGTGTATAAAGTGAAATCTTTAATAAGCTCGGAAAAATCTTTAGGATTTAGGGTAGTAAAAAACCCATCTTCAGATCTCAAATGAACCAACTACAAGATTTTTTTCGGCAGATATTTTACGTCTATCGAACTTATCGGATATATTTTGACATAAAATATCTATTCACGTGGAAAAATTTGTCCCAAAAGAAATTTCTTACGAAATTCAAAAACAACAAATCAATCGAAATTTTTGAGTTGGATTGGTATGAATCTTTAGATGTAATTTATGCTATAAAATTTATGTACAATAGACCGGTTTATTTTGTTTCTAATTTTCACAAAACAAGAGAAAAAACTATAGGTAACAAAGCTGAGCATGATGGAGGTAAATTAGAAGTTATTCATTCTTCCACAATCACTGACTAAATAAAAACATGAAATTTTTCGATAAGTTAGATCAAATAAAAAATTTTTATGAAATAAACAAAAAAAGTCCGAGATTTAGGACAAGAATTTTTTTTTTATATGTGTGTGTTGTAAACTCTTTCACAATATATAAAGAGATTTATGAAAAACACAGAAAAAAAAAAGAGGAAGTTTTTATGTTAAATTGTTGAAATTCAAAATTAATTTAATACATGAAATAATATGTGAAAATAGAATCTATATCCCTAATCATTTCCAAGCAGTGAAAAAGAAAAAACGATGAAAGTATTATTCACCTAAAGCAGATATAATAACAGATAAAATACAAATTCCGATGCTATCAAAAAGGAGAATTTTTCATTTCTGTAGCAGTGAAGAAAAGATTGTCAGAACTGGATGGAATTGTAGTTCATGTGAGTTCAGCATTTTCTTTGACACACCAAAAAGAAATTGTTTCAATGAATATAATAAACCAAAAAAAGGCCTAAAAAAGAATGACTGAAGCTGAAAATAATTTTCATTTAATGGATATTTAAAAATTATATTTATAAAGTTTTTTTTTCGATATAATATATTTCCATTATTATGAGATAAAAAATAAACGATTATAAATGTAACTGTAGTATTTTTAATGATTTCAGTTTCTGTATTTGATGTATTGGTTGAATTAATAATCGATTAGTAGTCGATTTTGCATTTGATGTGATATTATATGCATTATTTTGTAGTAGTTGATTTCAATTGATGAACTAATTGATGTAGTTGCATTTGTATCATTTGATGCAATATATGATTTAATATTTGATGTAGTTTTCGGCTAATTTATTGATGTTTTAGTTGATTTACTATTATTAATTTTTAAATGATATAAAGTTTTGATGAAGTTATTGATTATTTAGTTGATGTAGTAATTTAAATAGTGGTTAATGCAAAATATGGTATACTAATTGATGAAAATTCAAGAGAATTGATTGATGTATAGTTGGTGTAATAAAGATATAATAATCGGTATACTAGTTGAAGAATTTCACATTTATTATTTCAATTATTGATTGATTTAGCAGCTGTTCTAATAGTTGATTTAATATTTGATGTATCGATTTCAGTATTATTTGATTTGTGGTTGATGTAGTTCTCGATTCAATATAAAATGTTTATTTCGTATCAGCGTTTGTTTTAATTTCGAGTCTAAATAGAATAAAGCTCAAATTATTCATAAATAGTGAATCGTGATTCCGATTTTAATTAAAATTAAATTTTTGTCCAAAAACTCAAAATCATACCTATAGAATCAAAAAAAAAACAAAAAACAAAAAAAAAAATCACAATAATAAATTTATCAACTTCATAATATAAATAATATTTCAACATAAATTAAAATATTTTGCTATAAATAAATATAAAGATAAAAATTTTAATCTGAATTATGATTTCTGGTTGCAATATTGTTCCAATTTTCTCACTATTTATAAATTTTTTATTTTTTATTTATGCGATATCCCAGCGCCTATTAAATAAAAACTATGATCCTCATAACATGAAACATTATAATCTATGAATCACATCTTAAAACTATCATAAAAAATAAATTCTACAAATTTAGATACAGATTTTGGTAATTTTTATTGTTAATTTTACCCTTTTACTAATATAGTTTATCTTTATTTAGCTTTGGATTCTATTGGTTAAATAATTTTTAGATAATGAATTTGGATGTTATTAAAATATCTCAGAGAAAAAAAGTGTTGACGGATTAAAATTTTTTTTTTGAAGTTATGTAAATGGTGATTAAAATTAACCTATTTTGAGATTCATAATATTATTTTTAAAAGTCCATGAATTGATTCATTGTTGTTTCAGAAAGTACCAAACTCAATATCTAATGATTGGTGATTTTTTTTTCATATTGATAAAATCTTTTTCTAGATATGTTTAAGATAATTAACAACCAATAAAAAACTAAAACACCAAAAAAATTTTGAAATAAATATATCTCAGTTTGATTATGAGAAAATCTAATATCTTTTAAATATATGATAATTTATATTTCTAAAGCGTCATGAAAGGCTTATTGAGATACAAACAAAAAATATGAACCTAATTATCATATTAATATACATTAGAGGAATTATCTAAATTATATAGTTGTAAAGATATAAACAAAAAATTAAAGAAATATCGTCCAGTTATTTATTTAAAAACTAAATTCTGCCTTTTATTGTATAGTTTTTACGCAATAGGATACCTTTTCTTTAAAACGCTAATGTGATAAATGATAAATGATCCAGTTCAGTAAAAACTTTTCTGTTTTTTAATCTGGTTTCTAGTAACTATTACTATAAGTTATCGTGAAATACCCCTTAAATATGCTAATGTGTGTAAAATTACGTTATATATCGTCCTATTAATCAATATATTCTCCAATTAACCAATTAAATTATGCTAAATGTTATTGGATTTTTTTAAAAATAAAATTAGGTAAATTTAAAGGGTCAAATAATATTCTCCAATCTATTGAAAAAATTATTGGAAAAAATCTTGAAATAATATAGCTTCGCCATTTATGGAAAGTTATCTATTTCAGATACCTTCCTATTGAAATTTTATATTATTAATGATTTAAAAATATGTATCGATCCATAATTGGAATTTCAATATATATATATATATATATGTGAAAAAATATCAAATATTACTCAGAACTAGTACGTTTTATATTATATTGATTAAGCGTTGATATTTTTTTATAAGCCAATAATTAATTTATTTAAAAAATTATTTAACCGAAAATAATATTGCTCTTGAAATGCAAATCAAACCATAGAAAAAAGATAATTGATAATTTCACTCTTTCAAAATCACTATTTAATTGGTATTACTCTATTAAATTATCTAGTTGTCCTAATAGGAGATATATACTATAATTTTTGTTTTCCACCGACCAATAAACCTGTATTTAGTAGCATTAAAATTTTTCATAATGAAAATAAAATGGGAATTTGCAGGTTTATTGAGATTCACATTTAATAAATCATCCATAGTGTTGAATGGTGATTATAAAAATCAAGAGTAAAAAAAAAATGAATGATATGAAAAGAGAATCTCCAATTTAACATCAATTCACAATTTAAAAAAACCTATTATTTTGAGAAATATATATATTATTATGTTAAATTGAGAATTCAAAAAACTTGTATATAATATTTTTAAATCTCAAAAATGTAAAGAATATTGATGTTTTTTTACATTAATCATTGCCAAAAGTTCACATTGTTTTACAAGAAACTTTTCTTATCAATTTTTTTTGAATTAGCATCTTGTGTAATAAAATAAGCTCATTTTGGTTTCAAAGAAGCAGAAATATAATAAAGACTGATATTATGAACTATAATGTAGATTATATGTATAAAAAATCAAGTACATGTTTCCCCCTCAACTTTTCAATTTATATCGTTAACTATTAAAGCAAACTCTCTGGTTCATGTAGTTGAAATCACTTTTAATTTCAAAAACTATTATCCAAATTTTTCATTTAAAAGCAAATTAAAAACTTTAGCCTGGTTAAAATCTTCATCTTTTCTCCTTTATATATCCAAATATATATATATATATATATATATATGTTGTTTTTACTGTTTTAAAAAGTATTTGTTTAATTTATAGCCACAAAAACGTGTATATACCTATTCAAATGAGCATAAAAATGAGAACTATAAAACAGTTGATTTTAATACTTAAAATAAAATAATTTTTACCTTTATAATTAGCCTCGATATTAACTAAACAATTCATGATTTCCGGGTTCTTAATATTCGGTAAATATTGAGACTATAATTGTCTTATAAAGTATGCCTTTCATATATTAAGCGAAAATCCAAAAAAAAAAGCCTAAGTGATTTTCAAAAATAAAGAATGACTGAAGCTAAAAAAAAGTCATTTTAAAGTGAAAGAACCTAAACTTACCCGTTTGAAATTCTACTCTACGTTGGGAGTAATGTTTTGCGCTAATAAAGAGATCCGATTTTTTTAGAAATAAATTTTTTATATCAAATAGTGACAATTAAATAATCGAAACCCTACAAATAATAAATAACAGATAATTTACAACCAAAACTATTCGGTTTGAATCGAAATTTCTCTAGCTAATTTCATCGAATTATATTTAAGGATTTTCGAAGTTTAATCTTCATTAATTTAGTAGAAAGTTGGATGTTAATAAAAGATAAAGGTTATTTCGATAAAAGTGAACCAAATAGGTTTTTATAGCAAAAAAATTAAAGATTTAGCCAATAAAATATAAGATTATTTTATGCAATGTTTGAATAACTAGAGTTATCTTAACATTGAATAATGCTTTTATATTTATAATCAAATTTATCTGCTGAGAATATAAATGAGTGCACTTAAGAGCTAGTATTAAAAGATAAAAAAGATAATTTAAAAAGAACTTAAATCTGATAAGCAATCCGAATCGCTAATTTCAGACTCTGAAGAAGCTGTTATTTTCATAAAAGCGTGTTTTTTTCTTACCATACAGGAAATTTCTGAAATATTTTTTGAAATAGACATCATTTTCGGAATCATTTGGACTTCTTTTTATTATTTCTTTACTTTTCTTCCTTCTCTTTACTTTTTTTTAATGATTCTACATTTTTTATTCTAATTGTATCATATAGTTTAATGTCATCTATTATTAGAGGTTATCTTGTAGTGTGTAAATTTTTCAGTGCTACACATATGTCTGTGATAATCTCTATTATCTCCAATGAACCTCTGAATGTATCTCTTGCTATTTTAAAAAACCCCTTTAATCTGCCGAAAAAATTTTCAACAATTATTCTTTCACTATAAATGACTTTTTGATCTGGGAGTAATTCTGATGTTGAAATCGAAAAGTTCTGATTTATTAATACCGAATTTTTGCTATGTGAAATACTCTCCGCTCCAAGGGGCTCTTTTTTTAGGTATTAATACCCTGAATTTTTTGCCAAGCCCAATATATCCTTTATCGGTCATTATGGCACATTTTTCATAAATATCGTAACCATAATCAATCCTATAGTAATTAGGTGTCTTCTTCAAAAATTTTCGGTAAGTATTTTCCATCCTCCTACAGACAGGCATGTCGTGAATAGATCCTTCTACAACGGCGCTTATAAAAGCGCATCTCCCATCAGGTATTACTGCCACTTCTCGCTTCACACAATATCTGTGGTGTTTTCCGGAGTATAAAAGTTTTCAATTTTGAAAAGTGCCGCTTGGCATATTGATAAAAAATACGGTACATTCTATAATTAAGGATACTTCCATATTTTTATTCAGAATAATTGAATTAGACAATTGGATTTCATTCTTCATAGGGCATAGATAATGTTTAGTGAGAGAATCTCTAACTAACTCTGCTGAGAATTTACTATATTGCAAGCTGATGGACCTGAGATTTTAAAATCTCTACCAATTTTCACAAATTTAAATTAATGTCTTAAATAAGTCATTAATATAAGTAATTTAACTTTTGGCGCAAAAATGGATTTTCTGCCACAGTGCATTTCTCCTTTGATAAGATCCTTTTCGCACACAGAAATATCTCGTTAAAATCTTTTATATTAAATCCAGTCAAATAATAAATATTATATGGATATCTACATAATAGTTATAAATTTTTGGAACATAAATTTCGGTATTGCTGACGTACTCTATTGATAGTAATGAAACAACCAGAGACTCTTCCTCATAGCTTTTTGTGGCTTCCAAATACCTATCAATATTTTGGATATTAGTACGGTTTGAAATTTTTAAGTTTTGACATAAGAATTCAGTAATAACTTTCAAAAAAAATCAAAAGATATTTTTTTAAAATTTATTATTGTTTTGCGAGTATATGTACTTTTACTATTTTTTTTTATGATTTTAAATATAAAAAATTGCTTATATAAAATATTGGGGTCCTTAATTAACCAGAAAATCTACGCCAAAAAAAAAAAGAGAAAAGGTATAGAGTATTATTTTTTAATATTCTAGATAATGATAGATTTGGTGAAGAGACGCATTTAATTCTCAATTTTTTTTCATTTAAATGAGATTTGTCTATTTGAGTATTTTAAATATATTTACTGGTTTATTCGCGTTTTCTGTTGAGAAAAACTCTCAAAAAATGTTTTTCGCGGTGATTTTATGTATGTATAACATAAATTTAAACGAGAAATTTCGATTTTATCCTAAAGTAATTTCAATTTATTTTAAAAAATTTACAACAGTAATCGCGAAATTAAAAATCGAAATTTCAATGCTTTTTTCTCTTTTTATAATCCAATATAAAAATTACAAAGAAAGTTAGATGGATTTTCTATATTGGATAAAATTCTTAATTGGATTTCTTTCAAGAAATTCAAGAGGTTTTTTTTTGCACACATGGCTGTTAGGATATTAACTTTCGTGTTAACATTTATCCGTGTTATTTAAAAATAGCAGATTTATATAAATAAATGTTTTTATTTATTTTCACCCAAATCTTTGTGTTTTAAGCACTATTTATAAAAATGTAATTGTTGGAATTAATTTCCGGCTAACCAATTTTAGAATAAATAAATTATTCACCAATAAAAAAATTTAATTTTTAATTTTTATGTTATTAATATATAACTGGACGATATTTCTTTAATTGTTTGTTTATATCTTTATAACCATATAATGTAGATAATTCCTCTATCGAAAAAAATCCAGATTGGGTGTTTCCTTCGTGAAACAATTTATACAACTTTTTTATGCAATTTTATTAAAAATTAATATCAATGCATCATAAAATATATTATTTTCTAAGTTTTAATAGTAATTTATTGATGATAGTGAAAAATAGGAGTTAGGAAAGCTAATATATTTTTATAATTAGGGCATCAAAAAAATCCAAAATTCTAAGAATTTTTAAGCCAAAAAACTATTTTTCAACTAATTATACACATCATGGATATTATTCACAAAGGGAGCTTATTTAATGTATAAAATTTAATAACTTTTTTTTATAATTAAAACTTCAGGGTTAAGAAAAAAAAACTCGAGTGAAATTCTTAATTTTTTTTTTTACATTATTGAAATAGATTGTTTTGCGAATTTTTTTACAATGATTGTAGAGTTTTATAAATTTAAAATTTAACAATCCGAGAAATTATAAAAGTGATTGTAAATAGATAGCATTTATTATTTGAAATTCACAGAAATACTAAAAAATAAAACTTAAAAACATAAAAACTTATGCCAAAAGCTATATATTAATGCAATTTGAAATAAATGCATAAAAAATAGTTTTTATAGTGGTTATTAAAAATGGTACAAATGAAAATTATTATAACAAAAGGTCTTGATTTTTTGGGATTTGTAAATAGAGAATAATGAGAGGGAGAGGGGGAGAGGGGGAGAGAGGGGAAAGGGGGAAACGATACTACATGCTTTGACGATATTTCTTCATTCCTCCTAATCATATTACTTTTAACCCTTAATTCAGAAAAATTTTCGTCAATAGTTGTTTAAATAGGAAAGAATAACTCTACATATCTTTTTCACGCGATATATTCATTTTTTAAGAATCATAGATATGTGAGATTCTTTTCAAGATCAGACGCTTTTTTCCCACAAGTCTTATAGACCGATTTTACTTCAGTATACTATTGGCTTAATAACTATGTTTAGTTTTCAAAATTGTGGTAAACTTGCCTAATTTAGAATTTTAGAATTTTTTATTTGCTACAATTAGATTTTATCGGATAAAAAGAAGCTTATTAATAATCGTTGTTTTTTTTTAAAAGGAAATAGAACCTCTCGCAAATAAAACGTCTGGTTTGTCTAAGAATCTGTCAAATAACTATCAGATTTTTATTTCCTAACCAAGAAATAGGATAAAACTATTGGGTATTCTAGAGTAGGAATTACAAAAGAAATTCATTATTGGCAATACGAAGGAAATATATATTTGATTGTATGTTTTAGTATTTTTATTGGCTTAGTGATGTTTATACTTTAAGGTAGCCAATGGTCTACACCGAAAAAAAAAGTTGGTTTTAAAAAGAATCTACCATATAAATATAATATGAGATGAAGACAAGATTCAATTAATATTGACATTTTTTTACAAATTAAATTAAAAGATAAAAATGGTCAACTTGAAGCTTCCTATCTTCGCTTTATGTCTCTCTTTAGTTTCTGGTAATTATAGGAATTTTTAAATGCCAAAATAATAATTAATATCTCCGGATTTTTGTATATTTTTTGTATAAATTAATATAGCACAATGCAACAATGGTCTGAATATAGCTAGTCAAGCCGATATCGAATCTGTTTCTAGCTGTTCAAAAATAGTAGGAAGTGTTGTTATATTAGATTCTGCACTCTCTACAATAGATTTATCAAATATAGAAGAAATAGAAGGTGGTGTATATGTTCTTGGGACAACAAATTTAACCTCGCTGAAAATGGATAGCTTGAAGTCACTTACAGGTGACATCCTTATGCTAAAAAATAGTGGTCTAACTGATTTTAGTGCCAAATCTCTATCAAATGTTAACAATTTCAACGCAACATTAAACCCAAATCTTAGAGAATTGAACTTATCCTCTTTATCAATTGCTTTAGACTTTTACATTTTTTCGAATTCGGTATCAGCTTTGAATATTAACAGTTTATTAAACGCTAGAGACGTCACCATCATTTTAAATTCACAACTTGAATTTATTAGTTTCCAAAAATTGACTTCATGTTCAGGTAGTCTGTCAATAAATGGAAATTTTCTAGTCCCAGATGTTCAACTGCCTAGCCTTACACAAGTCCAAAAAAATATTATCTTTTCTTATATTTCTAACCTCAATGCTTCTCTATTAAGCTCTAATGGTGGTGAGTTGGTTTTTTCTAACAATGAGATTCAAGAATTTTCTTTAGATAGCTTAAAGAGTATAGGAGGTTCCCTTACATTTCTAGAAAATGATAAACTAAAATCTTTTGAAATGCCTGAACTTACAACTATAGGCAAAGGATTGCTTATAACTGATAATAGCGAGCCATTAAGCATCCAAGATAATTCTTTTCCAAAACTTGCCAGCATTGGAGGCATGGTTGTAATATCAGGTAATATTAAAACTTTCAATCTTCCTGAGATTAAAAACGTAATTGGTAACGTAGTTATTCAATCTTTTGGAGATTTTAACTGCAACAATAAGATTACTCAAAATCCGGAATATATATCTGGGTTTGGCTCCTGTAAATGGACCGGAAATCCTTCATTTGGTCCTCATTATAATCCAATATATAGTATTATTACTAATACTAGTCAATCAAGTGTTTCAAATGGAATTATTTTTGAAAGTTTCTCTTATATTAAAACTTTTATTTTTTATCAAGTCCTCTTAATAATTTTTGTAGTATTTATTATCTTGGTTTGGCGTAATATATGAGTAAGACCTCTTGATTAATATGTGTTAAAATTTGATTTTTATTTTTATTCATGTTATTTTAAATAGCTATTTTCCATTTCATAAAGCTTTTTTTCGTTATTTCGAACATTCTAAGCAAATATCAATACTAATAACTATTATAATTATTAAATTATCTATATCAATTTATAATTAACTGAACATTATTTTTGGCAACACATTTTATATTTGAAATTTCAAATTACCTTTTCAGGGCCGATGATACAAAAATTGGCATTTTTTTTTTTTAATATCACGGAATTTTATTGTAAGATAGCGTCATTTAAAACTATAAAAAAAATATGAAGAGAAAAACACGTGTAGAAAAGACTATTATCCTAACTACAATAATCTCCTCTGCCGAACTACCGGCTGCGTACCTACGGGAAAAGGGTTCAATCTACCAACCGAAAGACCCCCCCTGACATTGCTTCAAGTAGGCTGGATGACTGAGGTTACGTGCAGTCATTAATTAAGCTCTTTTTCAATGAACAATAGTTCATTGGATCTACTGAGCTCCTAGTCAGAGCCTACTTCTAACAGGATTAATAAAACCAGACTCTTACCCAAACGTGGGATTGGTCGACATGGCTTTCCTACAAATAGCTGTTAGACGCTGAGATCCGTCTGACTGTCGAACGCTGGACTTGACTATATTTTGAATAGCATAATATATTATCCGTAAAAAACGAGCGTTTAATTAAAAAAATCCATTTATAGATTATTGGTTATAAATTAACAATCTCGGTTTGGAATATGGATTTACACGTGAACATATAAACAATGACAAGGAATTATGATTCGACTAGTAATTTGATATAAATCTATCTGTTTCTCCAACCAGAACAATGGCAGGCAAAAATGAAATGCATTTAATTTTTCCAGATTTAGCATAGTTTTCCAGGCCCTATCTATTATTTTTTTTCAGATTCTATCTAAAAAAAAACATCTGACTTGTACAACGTTTTTTATTCCGGAAAAATTTGTTTGAAAAAATACCCTAAAT
>LSSL01005052.1:0-13056 GCA_001953115.1 Smittium mucronatum
AAACCCCCCCCCCCCCCACACTTATTAAAATATCATTAACTTTGATTTTTTAAACATAAGCTTATTATAAAAATAATTTTAAAATTTAGATTCATCGAGTTTTATGGAAAAAACCAACTCTTAGATAATTGGATATGTTTTTAGATCTATAATAGATCATTTTTTACTGATCTATTATCTTTTAAAAATGACTAAAAAAATAAAATCAATCTTTGATCAGATATTCTAATATTTAATCTAGAATAGCAAAAGTGGTTAGGTAATAGATGATTAAAAACTTTCATTTGAATGAAATTAATAAAAATAATTATATAACACCAAAAATTTTTTTACAAGACTTACAACAATTTTTAATTAAGTTTTAAAAAAATAAACTATTCTTAATGTTTTTTTTATTTAAAACACGGTCTAAAATCCAAGCGAATCCATTAAATCAATGAATTAAATACTCACTTTAGCAAATAACCTATCTTGGGCTTCAAATTAACTTTAACCTTATATCATATATTTGATTTTATTTATCGCTTTACCAGTTTATTTTACTATTCACTTATGGACAAATATTAGACTTATTTTGTATTTTAGGTGACAATTGGCTGAATATATCCTGAATATTTTTCGCTTTCTACTCAGAAAAAGAAACCCCATTAAAATCAAATTTTTCATAAGCTTATCAAAAGAACTATTTAATCATTTGTTTTTATCCATAGGTTAGGTTAAAAAATTCTAAACAATGACCATTAATAATCGATTTTTTTTTCGTTAATAAAGAAATAAAACTACTCTGCTATGAATTGTTATATGTACAAAACGTTCTAAAACGGAATTGTTTTTAAGGATCTAGTTTGAAATCCCGAAGAGTGAAATTCAATAATAAATACATAAATTTACATCAATCGTAATAAAATTAAACCATATATGCTTTTTTATAGAACAATGGTATTAGATTGACTTTTATTTTTTAATAAATATTAAGATTTGGTCGAAATTTACTTCATTTTTATTTATTTAGTCCTGATGGGTTATGTATAGCTGTTCAAATACCGCTAATTTTTTTGGATGTATATATTGTTTGTTGTAAGCATTAGTTAGACTTTTGGATTATATCTATTGTCTTGGTTTAAAATTTATTTTGTGGTTAGATGACGTGATCATAAATAAAATCGGGTAAGTTTTTAAATAAATAATAAAGGTGTTTTTAAAGTATGCACCTCACTATTTATATTACGTTTTGAAAACGGTGGATAAATTTTTTAAATTTTTTCTATATTTAATTAAACAAAAGCATTTACTGAATTTCTATCTACAATAATATCACCATAATTGTAGAAAAACTGACCCAATAATATTTTACATTTGAATGTATTTTTCTAATGAGAATGAGCTTCTTTATGGTATACTATCTTTTATCACTACAAAAATCATTTTACAAGTCTGAAAATGATAACATTTGGGTTAAGGAAAACGTTTTGTACTATGGTAAATACTATAATAATTATATTGAAACTAATTTTTGTTACTAAACAATCAAATTGAATTCTTTTTTATGCCTAACGAAATTAAAAAAAACCCTTCAAAGTCAAAATTCAAGTAATTCAAAAATAAAATTTAAAAAAATTTGCAAAAAAAAATACATATATAAACCCATCCACTTAGGAAAATTATGTTTTCTTCATCTTCTACTATAAGATTATTCCGTATTTCTTTTATTGTATAAGATATATTCATTAGAATTGTTTTTTCAAAAAAAATATTTTTGACGCGATAGTTATAATTGCCTATACCAAACATTTAATCACTATACAAAATTATAGTTATTTATTTATAGACTTTCGAACTAAGCTAGCAATATATTTTTATTAAGCCAAAGTTTATTCATTTTTCAAGTAAAAATCAAAACTTGATACTATAAAGTTTCATACCGAAAAATCTACTATTTAAATCTTAAAAACCTGAAAATCCAACATGAAAATCTCAAAAAGATTAAACGTGAGCTCAAAATTTGAGTCTGCAAAAGCTTTATTTTCCAAGATCACTTCTGCTATTAAAAATAAAGCGTCAGATATGACCAAATCTTTACTTTTAAACAAAAATAAGGGAAATAAATCTAACAAGCCAAATCCAAAAAATTCTAACGAAGAATGTGAAGATTTTCGAAGCAAATATGCACAGATGAGTGAAACTGACCTCAGCCAATCTATTTTTGCAAATGAGAAAACAGAATTTGTAAACTATGGAAGAGATACGGTTTATGGGAAATTATCCATATCCTCGTTTTTAGCTGTGGAAAGCTCAGATGCTATATCCAATGAAAGAAGCGAACTTTCGATTAATTATGAAGAAAGTATTGCATCAGACTTGTCGACTGATAATTCGAATTACGAGTCGACGTTATTAACAGAATCTAATATCACACAAAGCTACTCGGATGATATAGGGCGCGTGTTACTAATAAAAGACGGTACCAAAGATAATTTATATTATGATCACCCTAAAATGAGCTCATCAACTTTGAGAAGCTTTGAGGTTAGAGATGATATACCTAGCTTTAAAGGTTACATTTTTGAGTCAAAATATAAACCCGAAACTGGGTCTGAGTCTGAACCTTATCACTTTTATTCTACTATTCTTATATCATATCAACCCCGACAAGAATTATATTATTTATCAGGTTCACGTTATTATTTGCGCTCTACTGAAGATCCGGTTACCAATTACGATATCCCTTCCTCCATCGCAAAGGTGTCTAAACAGTTGGTCATTAAAAATTACAGAGGTGAGTTATTTTATCAATTTCTAAAAATATTAAAAATATATTATTCACGAGTATTTAATCATAAAACGATCAATTATAGGTGCAGGTGGTCAAAATTTTGATACCAACGAAGAATCTAAGTTAAATTTCGTTGGAAAGAGCTATTTTTCTAAAAATTGTTATGTCATTGCAGTATCGGAATTCAAGCAGGCTTGGTTACCATGCTCAACCACCTATCAAACACAATGTGAAAAGTATGCACAAGAAAAAAAATGCGTTTCAGCATCAAAGAATTTTATTGGAAGCATTTATTTCAACCCCTCATTATATTCATCAATCGTAAGCTTAAATAGCACCGTACGTTTTAAACCCCGAAAAGCGATTATTTGGATCTTCTGGTTTGAGACTGATTCAATTCTATTTATAATTGAAATTCATTTTGAACAGAGGAAATTGGCTTTAGTTGTTTTTCACCTGATTTTTTTTATGAAGGAATTTAAATTCTATATTGAGAATTAGCAAAGTTTCCTATAAAATCCTAGGGTTTAATTTTTTTAAAGTTTATTATATTATATTACATTTAAATTATTTTCATTAAATATACCAGCTATAAATTAAGTAAATGTTGTATCGGCATAAAATTTCTTTAGTTCCGAGTTAAATAGATAATAGAAAGTTGGGCTT
Organism: Smittium mucronatum; assembly: GCA_001953115.1. Classification (NCBI taxonomy): domain Eukaryota; kingdom Fungi; phylum Kickxellomycota; class Harpellomycetes; order Harpellales; family Legeriomycetaceae; genus Smittium; species Smittium mucronatum. The sequence goes on from LSSL01005052.1 coordinate 3,440, forward strand.
TTTGTTTTCATAGTTTCTAATATATTTTATAATGATATCTATTTGATTAACTTAGACTAACATAAAATTAACAATGTTTTTCGTGGAGATGGACCCTTTTTTTTCATTTAAATAGACCCTTTTGTTGGATAAGCCTGGTTTTTTTCTTGTTGAAAATATCAAAAACTTTATTTTTAGATTGAACAATTACATATATCAATTAAAAGAAAAAAACTAATAATATTAAGAACAATTAAACTTTAACCAATAATGACATATATGTATGTTTATTAGTTAAAGTTACTTTTGATTATAATAATGACCCCACAGATCCAGAAAAAATTGTCTATTTCCATGAAAACCCCTGTATATGGTTTATTATATAATGTGAACCTTCGGTAAATAGAAAATAGAACTTTTAAAAAAGAGCAAACTTGTATGGAAAATTTAATAAATTTGATTATATATTAATTAATAGGATATAAACTAAAAAAAATGCTAATTTGAAGTATATATAACCGATAGCGTTATATATTAAATATATTTTTATTCGATAAAACGATTTAATTCAAATAGACGGGCAATTGTCAAAATCGCAAGATTTATTTAATAAATATAACTATCTATATTAACTTCTTATTATTTAATAATTTATCATATTAGCAGATTCTTGTATATATGATACGTTTTACTAAGAAAACCTCAATAAAAAAATTAATTTTAATTTCAATTATAAATGGATAAAATATTATTTGTTACCCCAAACTATTTTAACATAAATAAAGTATGTATTATTTACTGTATAGATGATAACTATCGAAAATTTATAATACTCTATAGATTATTTACATTTTGAGAAATGTGAAAATATCGATTTTAAAGTTAAGAAAATATTTCAAAATGAAATGTTTATTTTTAGGGAATCTATTCTTAGCTTAAAGCATCTTATAGCTTAAAAAAAAATTAAAAAATTAGGGCATAAATTCTGATTTCACCTTTTTCCGACATTAATCACCTTTATTATATTTAAAAAATAATATTTTTAGTTAATGGATTACATCTATTTTGATTTCGATTTTGACTATGACACAAATATTTCGCATAAAGGATATTTTTCCAGTAATTATCGGTAAAAAAAAAACAAAAACAAAATATAGCTTCAAATTTATTTTTTTAGTTTCAAATTTAAATACCACTAAGTTGTAAGAATATATTTATAAAGATTAATATTAGATTAATTAGCATTTATGAAAGCAAATGAAAATTTTAAAGAGTCAAAAATGATAAATTTTAATTTAAAAAACATTCAAAACTACCGAATTTTTCGAAATTAAGTATAATGCACTCACATTAGTTGAATTGGTTTCTATTATTAATAATTAAAAAAATTTGGTTTTTAATTTTCTAACAACCAATATCCTAAAGAAATACCTAAGTTTTAATTAGATTTTTATAATTTGGAAATAAATGAGATTACGATGTTTTTTATAAGCTTTTTTAAGATTAAAAACTATCAGATTTAGTAGAAAAAATTTTATTACATTACTCCAGCATTTTCAATGTTATAAGTATTAAGAATAGCAAAAAAATTGTGATCAAATTACAATTGGTCCTCTATAAGTTGAAAAAACGAAATTTATTCTAATTTTAAATGTTTTTTTCCCTCAAAATCCGGAAAAAATAGATAAGTCCTGGAAACTTCCACAAATCCTGGAAAATATGTACAGATTCTATTTATTACCTGTCATTTCTATCCGCAAATTTCGAGAAAATTTCATTAAAATTTTAAATCCGTTTTTTTTGGACAGTTTTTTTTAATTCATTCATTCGTTAGCTGTTCCGAAAAATACCCTTATATTTTTCTTTTTTTTTTGGGGGGGGGTTCAAAAATATTCTGAAGCTTTTTTTTTTTTTCCAGCTAACATTTTCTATTTGATTTTTAACTAGGATTATCCAATCATTGGCATTTATATTGAATCAAATGTTTTGAATTATAGGATAGTGGTGGATATCATTATACCACTTTTTCTGAAAGGGTAAAAGTGAGATGAATAAATTCAATAATTTTTTTTGAAACGACATAATAATCACATCCATAAAATGATATTGACTCTTTGTTATCGCTTAAGTTAAGTTTTATCCAAAAGAAAAAAAATAACCAATGTTTAAATTTCAAAAAAATTTTGGGAATTTTTTCAAAATTTAATCACAAAAATGACTATAAAAACGGAATCTATAAACATTAGCCGAGTTTTATCTATAATTCTCCATAGAGGAGAAATATTAAATGCTAACATCTTTATTTGATAAGAACAAACCGAAATTAACAATCCAATAAAATTTGGTTATATAAACTAATAAAAATTTCTAATTATCAAATAGCGAAGTACGTATTTATAAATCCTAATAATCTTTTCTTTAGAAAAGTTATTCTACCATATTAAAAGATTTTTCATTTTTTGATCTATTCTTATGGGGAAAAAAATTCAAATCAAATGCTTGAAGATGCTGACTTCAATCTATAACAAACTTAAATCCTTTATAAAGCTATTATTTCGTTAAAGGGAGCCCAAATTATAGATGAAGACTACTTTTTAACCACTAGAACCCCAGAAGCTTATCTCCAGGTCTACTTAGATCTCATAGAAGCTCTTCTTTTAATTTAAAAGTAATTTTTCTCACACTGTTAACGGAAAAAAAACATAAGGATGCCATATATATGTGCTCTAAAACTATTTCTATAAAACACCGGTCATCGAAACTGAACGTCTATGAATCAGCAAAAATTTTATATGCAGAAACTAACCTATATTGGATTCAATTAACCTTCTAATAGTCCACCAGGCGATTGATTATTATGTGCACCGCCGGATCCAGAATACTCCAGAACTCACAATACATAAACCGCGTTTTTTGTTTGCAAACACCATTTGTGTCCTACTATCTTATATTTCTGCCAGCGTCACCCAAGAACGCTTGGACAGCCTAAATCGAAGATCGAAGCATTTTGGGAAGCCACAGCAGCTCTTCAAACCAAATACTAAGCAGCTGGTGGATCGGGAAAAACTCGATTCATTTTTGCCTTTGAAAGAAGTCTGAGAAGAGGTCCATAATCTGGAAGCCCTTTCGGGTGCGCCAGCAGGCAGGTTTTAAAGCTAGTATTTTCAGCAAGCCTTCCACAGAACATAAAACTAAAACTGTGTTTCCGGTTATCACCGCAAAAAATCACCCGCTGACATTAAATTTTCGCGGAAGAGAGCACATAAGAGGGAGGTGGTCGCAGTAGTAATTTATTCAGATTTCTCGGTTGAAGGGCGTCTCTCAAAGTTCTGATCTGCGTTTAGAAAGCTTACCAAAAACAAGTTTTTCCGAATAATCGCTAAGAAAGGGTTCTAGATGCCGTTCAGGAATCAGGAAACGACTGCCGCGGAATCGGAGTAGAGCCAAAAAATTCTTTTTTTAGATTGGACCAAGCTCGGATGGCCGGAGGCTGCCCAAGCGGTTTTGAACTACAAAATAAAATATCAGGTTTAAAGATGAAGACAAAACTACCCCGCACACCGTGGAGCGATAAGCGCAGAGACGCTACTTCTGAAGTTTTATCTGCAACGCCAAAAGCTGAAGCTCTCTAAAGAGGCCCTATGGATCCTGAATGAGGAAGTGGTAATTTTATTGTCTAAGAGCCCCATGGAAGAAGTGAAATCCAAATTACCTTTTTTTTACTACCAGCTGCTTGCAATTACAAAAAATACAGAACTACTCAGACCTGTCTTAGACCCGAGAAAATTAAACAGAAACGTATAAAAACAAAAATTCAAGATTTAGCTGCTCGCATCCATCTACAGGCTAGTACTTAGGATTGATTTATATGCCTCGCTGTATCTAAAGGATGTATTTATGCACATCCTAATACACGGGTCTTGCAATAATTGCATGCACTTTTGCAGGAACTGCTTATAATAGTATTTAAAGGTGATTTCACTCGGTTTATCCCTCAGCCTTTGCACATTTTCCAAGTTAATACGCCAGATATTGTCATTGGTCAAAGCACGCAGAATACGAATATTGGTTTACCTTGACGATATTCTAATCAATGGAGAATAGAAGGATATTTGTTAACGGAGTAAAGCTCTAGTTTTTCCCAAACTAATGGAGACCGGGTACCAGATTAAGATAGAAAGATTTATGAATAACCCTTCACAATCGATATTCCATCTTGGTATTATCATCAGCTACGGTAGCTTGAGCTACAAGGATCCATCACCAAGGTCAGGGACCTACTCCGCGAAGTGAAGAGGCTTTTAAAAGATTTCCAGACGACTATGAGATGCCTGGGGAGCTTCATCAAGACAACACAGGCTATTTTATTAACCTTATTCCCTGGGAGACAAATGCTGAGACATCTGTTAGATCTACATATCATTTCCCTATTTTCATCAAAGACATGGACTTCAACGGTAAAACTGACCAGCCCAAAATACAGAATCTCAAATTCCGGAAGGGCCAACTATAATTTTGAATGAAAAGCGGTTCCTCTCAGAGGCCCCAGATTTGGGGATCTTCACAGATTCCAGTGACGCAGCTTGAGTGATATTTGTGTTATTCTGCTTTTACTCCGATTTTTGGACTTATTAAGAGGCTTTGATGCATATAAAAACAAGAAATAATTGAAAATATTATTTTCTCTCCGACTCCGGAGTGTTTTTGGTCGTTCTGTGTTGGTTTAATTCGATATTAACACAATAAACATTTATGGAGAAATTCGTGGAGGGGGGGGGGACTAATTCTCACAAATTACTAGGTAATTCGAATAAAATATTTCATCACTGCCTGAGGACGAATATATGCCCTCAATTAATTTGCGTATTTTCAACAATTTACCCAGTAGACTAACTTTTCAGGCCGAGTGGTCACTATCAAACCAGGCTTTCTTAATACTGAAACCCCTTTATGGGACACAGAACGTGGAAATTTCTCCATCTAACAATGACAGAAAATTAGAACACTAATACACCTTGTTCCTATACCCAAATATAGCAGGAATAATCCCCTGAAGTGCGATTTGTTGGATTTAAAAAGTCCTTAATGCTTCATTACGTGGAACCTGATCCCGTAGGCAATTCGGAAGATCATACAAGAGCTATTGAAAGTGACATTAGTCGCACCGCTATGGAATTCGGCAATCTGGTTTCAGGATCTACAGGATCTCTCCATTTCCCAGCAATTGCTACCGATAGCAACGATTAAATTATCAGAACCCAAAAGCGTCAACCCCAATTTTCGAATAAAAAAAATAATTTCCTATTTCAAGGAGACTCAGCGGTGCGATATCAAGGATCAGGCTCTCTCAGATATCTTTATTCAAACTTTTTGGTCTAATGAAAGATTTAAAAAGCGTATATCTAGATAATTTTCTGCACAGCAGAGCTTTCTAAACTAACACAAATCAAAAAAAATAAACCCTGCAATTTTCGTGTCCCGGATAGTAAATCACCTTTCATAATTATGAAATAGCGGTAAACTTAATATTAACATGATAACTACATCAAAAAGAGCAAAACCGATGCTTTTAGATGATACATAAGAAGATATACTTAATTTATCCAAAAAAATCTTTTTGAACTTGATTACACGTCAATAAGATCATTCGTAAAGGTGAACATTGATTTATCCCTGTTTTTACTTCGTATTAAGAGTAAGAGTCTAATAGAGGGTTCAAATTACAAAAAACTTATCATCATGCATTTCTGGATACTATACGTCGCAGGAATACTTCTTGTGTCCTAAATACACCGGATAGTTGACCCAAGATCCGGTATTATTTAAAGTACATTACATCTTTTCATAATATCCCCTAATGATAAGAGTAATGGTCGCACTATTGAAAGATCATTTCAAATAAGTAGACGTTCAAAGCAGATACTATTATCTGTACACTCTTATGAGGTATAAAAAATAGAACTTTTCACGCCTCGTGACCTAAAAAACACGTTAATAATTCTTCACTAGTTTATAATATGCCCCTCGGATATTTAGAGAGCTATATTTAGCCTTTAATTGTAGGTAATATCACACGATAAATACATCATTTTCAGAAAATATTTCCCTACCACGGAATACTCATATCTCTAAGGCTCGTGCTATTGGTTCCAAACTTGCGTCTGTTGTGGTTATAAACCCATATGACACACTGAAACATGCATTCTGGTCAAATTAGAGAATTTTCGTATCACAATATCTTTAATCAAAAGGTGAAAATTCCAAACTTATCTAATCGATTTTAAATATGGTGTAACTTAATTCTTCTCCTCTGTGGGGAATAATGTTAGAATTAATCAAGCACGTAAAGCAAAAATTAATTCATATTATTCTAAGAGAAGATACATATTTTTTAATCCCCGCTCAGTTTTCATTTACCTTTGCCGAAAAATTACAAGGTTTCATAAATACGTATTCGTGTTTAGATCATTTAAGTTTTTCATAGTTTTATTTAACTGAATTTTATTGATGATAAATTTGTTCGTAATTATCCAATAATTATGGTAAAACTTAATTTTTCTCCTCTAATAAAATAATATGAATTAATATTTTCTCTACGATTTAGATTAATTCTAGAATTTTTTACGGGATTTTTTTTACAGATTAACGCTACCTTTATTCTAATACTATTTCTGAAAAAATTAGCTGATAAAATACGATAAATTTAAATATATAGTGGTTAGTTTAACCTAAAATCTATCAGATAAGGCAGAAAAATAATCTAATTGATTACAAGGGAATTAATCTATGCATAAAAATATCGTATCTTACTATTCACTATTTAAAAATTTCCAAATAAGCCAATAATAATTAGTTTCATAAACAAAATTTAATTATTTTTTTAATATAATAGGGGAATCTAAAGAGCTTTCTTCGAAATGCTATTTTTGAGCCTATTTGCTAATTTTAAAGACTTTTTATTTGAAGCCAAAAATTTATTTCCAATGAAATGCAATAGTTCTTCCAACTTCGAAAGAAATTTAATAAAATCGACTAAAAATCAAGATAGTTATATATTTGAGATTTTTTAACCCTTTCGTCTACATATGTGATAAGTACTCCGATTTGCTAAATATGTATAAATTTATTTGCCTTAATCAACGGTTCGGCCAATAAAATGTTAATTTTATAAATTGAAACAAAGTCAACATAAACTCTGAGCAATATTATTGCACGAAATGACCCACCATTAACGAAAAAGCTGGTCCTTTCAAATTCTATGACAAAAAAATTGGCATACAATTTTCAAAAAACTTTCATCGGTCTAATATATTTTTTAAAAAATAAAAAGTTTATCATAGCATGGCTTATAGAATAAATTTAAAAAAATTAATTTTTGCTAGAATTTAATTTTCATAATTGTCAAGTTTTAGATAATAAAAAACAAAACTTTTTTTATTGCGCTATATTTGATATTTTTGGAATTAATTTATTGATTTATTTTGCTAAATTGATATTTTTTGATTCAAATTTGTCGCTTGAGATTCAGCAGCCGATTTTGAACTTTTAACCTTCTGAAAATTGTAATAAATATTCATTTTTGAAAAAGATCTAACTTTAATAATCCAGAAACTCCAAAAAGTGAAAATTAAAAACTGATATATTCTCTATTCACTCTAGATATCAAGAAATTAGCTGGAAAATTAGGATATAAAAACTTAACGCGCTCTATAAATGCTAATCAGAGATGATTTTCTACATTAATCACTTTTTTATACACTTTTTTCAGAAAAAATCTTATAAAAGTGGCTAAGAGAAAATGAACTAATCTCAACGGACCATAGCGACAGATTTTAATAAAAATTCTAACTTTTTGTAGTTATTTTATGGAATATAACATCACTTTAAAGTAAAACACAGATTTCTAATTTAGAACTGTTAACATTATAATTTGTTTTTGATTATTCTGCTTCTTATAGATATGAGTATTACCTATCAAAACCCCTTTACACAACCCTAAATTCACTTTTTGACTTCAAAACTATTTTATAAGAACTATTTTTTTATATCTTTGATAAAATTATTGAGTAAACTGGCTTTTATCTTCACTAGTTCTCTTTAATTTTTATTAAATTGCTTTTTTGTGAAATGAACATGATTATGGAAATTTTTCTTGTTAAATTATTTTGCTTGATATAACAGAAAATCATTTTTATACCGGTCTTTGTGATTACAGTTAAAATTTTTCCTAGTATACTTATGTCATATTTTTAAAAAATTATTTGATTTTAGAGATTTTTTTTGAGATATTTTATCACAATTTTATTAAATTTTTACATGAGAAGATTAGAAGGATAATAAATAAATTTAAGGGGAATGCTAAAAATAAAATAAGTAATGAAAAAATGTATTAACTGTAAACTTACATTTTTGCAGTATAAAATTGCATAAATTGGTAGTAAAAAAGATATAATTAAAAAATTTCAAATCTTACATGTCTTCCGCAGTGGTTTAATATCATTTTTAGAACCGTTGGTGAGTAGTTTCACACTATAATAGTATGTAAATTTGGAAGTTGTAATTTATATAAAGAAAAAGTGTCATAAAATATTTATGGATCAGTATTCACCTAATAGTTTTAAATTTTAAACCTCTATCAGGATTTTTTTTAAATAATTCAAATTAAACTTATAGCATTATTCTGGATCTGAAATCATGCTTATTTTTTTATAACTTCAGCATCCCAGAAAGAATAATAAATTAAATATAGAGAAACAAATTTAGGTTTCTTCAATACCAGTTATTCTATTCCAATCTTTTTGAAAATATTTACACTTTTATTAGGATTAAATTTATCAATTTTTACAGTATTTGAATATAGATTTGGATTAATCTGCGTCTTAAAAAACATAAATTTGATATAATTTGAGATTATGCAAATTAATCAAAAAAATCATTTTGATTCAAGTTTAATTCTGAGTAAAAATAAGCTATATATCCATTATTTTTTTTTTGAAAATAATTATGGAGAAAAATATTGCAGTAATAAAAATGTGATTTAGATAAACTATGTATATGTGGCAGAATTAAATCTCCATGCTTTATCTTAGCTGAAAACTTCATCATTGATATTCTGTACATAAAAAAATGCTTTTTTTGTATTCTTTATATCTTTTTGTTAATTTCAAATATTCCAAAAGTATCTTTTTTTGACGATATTTAAAAGGTTTTAAAGGGATTTATTGGTGTGAAAAAAAATATAGGCTGCCATTTTTATTATTCCAAGTTTTTTATATATTTTTAAAAAATAATTATCACTTTTAATTATAAAGCTTTTTTTGAACAGATGCAAATAATAGATAAAAGGTTTAAATAACCTAACTTATAAAATCGTTAAAAAAATTAAAATATAGAATTCTCATTGATAATTTTTTAAATTTCATCCTCATCTTAGAAAGATTTTGATTATATTTTAAAATTCATATAAAAAAATTAGATTATTGGACATAATATGTTCATAAAATTATATTTTTCAAAAAAAAAAAAAAATATATATATATTAATTAAAATCAACATTATTATATCCTAAAAATAAAATTCAAAAAATTGTTGTTGTATAAAGATTAAATTTATAAAAAAATCCAAAAACTTAAATTAAA
>LSSL01005054.1:0-18828 GCA_001953115.1 Smittium mucronatum
ATACGCTTTTAGCTGCTTCAAAAGCACCGCGTCCTTCATCTTTAAATTGGGCCCAACTCATCCCAACCTTTTTGTCTGATCCCATGGAGCAGAGTTTTTTGAGCTTCTGTTGTGGCGTTCCGTCCAAAAGATGTCTAATCGAAACTTCCACATTATCAGTGTCATCTGGTTTAGTTTATTTTGGTAGATTCATACGCTCATTAGCTTTATAACCCGTATTTCTTCTTTGCTGAGGCTTTTGTTCTTTTGCAATCATTTTATATTTTTCGCTGATGGCTGAAGGTTTATTGGCTAGAACTTTGGCCAGAATTTTTATAAATGTTGGTATAAGTGAAATTCCGTGGTAGTTGTTAGGGTCACTAAGATTCCCTTTTTTGGGGACGGGTACCACGATACTGGTCGACATTATTTCAGGAATGTTCCCGGTGTCCCAAATACTTTTTGAAATTTTGAAAACTATCTTGGCCATTTTCGAAGTAGGTGAAATTTCTGATTTTACCAGTTTCCATACTTCATTGGGGATTCCATCGGTCTCAGATGAAAAAAGCTAGGGAAGCGAAAATTTTAACCGTCTGAAATTAGCAGAAGGGATGTCATTCTTAAAATTTAGTATATCAATGGATAAAACGCATAAAATAATTAATAAATATTTAAAATATACAGCAAAATTAGATTAAAAAAGCCTAGAATACTCATAATGAATGAGCTCGTTTATTTACAGACAAGATCAAACATTTTCTAAAAAGAATAATTTGGATTTTACTTGAATATATTTATAAAGTAAAAGAAAAAATTTTAAAAAGAAAAGGGTAATTGTAGTCTAAAAAAAGGCCGCCCTCAACCATAAAAGCATAAAAGGTATAAAAAAATATATAAATTTGAAAGAAAGAAGCGTATACCCAAATAAAAACCGTGAAAATCTAGATTGGACATTTAGATGTATATTCGTACATTAAATAGACATAATCCATTTTTTGGTTATGGTTCTACAATTAAAAAGAGTGAAGAGGAGATTTCCAATAAACTACTTTCTAAACTTTAACAGGCTTCTGGTTATAGAATTTGTACTAGTTCTTCGCCCAGAACTATTGCCAATAGAACCTGCCCCGTTTCTGGAATTGTTTTCTAGATCACCCAAAAAACTGCTAGAGTCAAGGAGTGATGAGTTATCATTTGAACCACTCATTTGGCCCATTATAGAATTTTTGTTAAATTCCAATGATATATTTAAGCGGCCTTTATCGCTTTCAACTGTACGCTTTACTGAAGCAGAATTTCCCAAAGTCTCAGCAAGTCCCGACTTCAGAATGGAGTGAATATCCAATTGTTCAGAACATAAAGTCTTGTTTTCTCCAAATCTGACAAATTCCATCAATGATACATCTAAAACAGGCCTAGACCCCGAAAGTATAGGGATTAAGAATTCTTCGTTGAACGTATGATCAACACCCTTCTTTGAAACTTTGGATTTATAAATTTGTTTCATATTCATACTTAATGAAACAAAGCAAGCCTTTTCTTTTACTGCAAGCTCGAAATCCATTACAGTAACAACCAGATTACCAGAGGTACTAAAACTTTCTTCTTGTAAAGGTCTGAGGGACATTGATGCAGTACTTTCAGGAGATCCTTTTGAACGCCTGTCACCAAACATGTGGAGTTTTCTCCTAGAATCAGAGTTTTGATCATTAGCCGAGGCATGAGAATGTAGATCGGATTCTTTAGAATTGGGATTAGAAACTTTGCGGCTTGTTGGGATATCAGAAGATCCCACAAAAGAGGGTGTAGGCAAATTATTCCCAGTATTATCATTAAGCCCTTCTGAAGCTTCGATGCTTTGAGTATCCATACCATCTAATGTGGTGACACTGGATACTAGATTTTTTGGAGTGTGGTCTCGGGAAAACCCTATATTTTTGAGATCCCTGAGACCCTTGTGTTCCTTGTGTTCTTTCTTTTCTTTGTGTTCTTTATGCTCTTTGTTTTCCTTTTTTTTTAAGCCAAACACACCTCCCACCATGTTTATGGCACCAGAGCCTAAAGCCAATGCACCGTCACCAACGAATTTAGCACCCCCGCCAACCAGCTTAACGCCACTGGTTGCACCTCCGGCAACCAATTTAGCACCTCCACCAGCAACAGCAGTCGCACCACCGGCTACAAGCGAGGCCCCAGTACCAACTATCTTCGTGCCACTGCTTACCAATGAACCTGCAATGTTACTTCCCATTCTCATAATTTTTATTTGGGAATTTACACTGTGGCCAGCGAAAACTATACATAAAGAATTGTCCTTGATATCCTGAGATATGTATGATGGCGAAAACAAGAGCTTAATTCTGGCACTGGGTGAGTCAGGGGAATCCTTTGAGCCAAAAAACGGATAATCTTTTTCAACCAAAACATTTGGTTGTAAATCAGATAGTGGAATATTGACTGATCCAAGTCTTTCATCAGATTGGACTTGATTCCAATCAAAGAAATCTATAGTCAAAGACATTGATTTTCTGTTTATTAATTTAATAGTGTTTTTTTCGGACCAGGTAGGAGTCAGAGATTTCTTTTTAACCTCACTCTTATATAGCTTAACACCGTTGATAATTATAAAGTAGTAAGGGTCGGATGTACCACTAGAATCGACACCGGGTATTTTTGAAGCTGATACTACTTGTATATTGAGTTTACCGGTATTGGATAAACTTTCCTCGGGAGCTAACTTCATATTTTCAGTAGGATCAAATCTAAGTCTTACGATTAGATTACCCAAACCAGAATTCAACTCCAAAGATTCTGGTTTGTAGGTGTTTACAACGCCTTCTTTGATCAATTCCAATATTGTTTTTTCCACTTTACCAACCAATACAGCATCAGGTCGTCCAGGGACGATGGCCGTCACCTTAAATGAAATTTTATTCAAGGATATCTCTGGAACGGCACACTGGAAGAATTCTTCAGACCATTCATGATTTGGACCGTTTCTACGTGATATAGAAGTGTTCCCAACTGGCAGATCAGTAAAATCATCCAAAGTAATAGTTACGGAAACGCCTGGGTAATCTTGTTGTAATCCTTGCAACGAAGTTATCGAAAATGATAACACCCCAGAGGTGTAACCAGAGTAGTCAATATCGGGTAATATGGGAAATTTGGAGAATTTCTTATCCTCTCTGGGTTTTGGAACGAGAGAATTGGCATTAGACTCATTAGTAGGGCTGGTAGGAGGTGAATTCTGGTTAGAAGGTTGAGTACTTTGATTTACGGGGGTCGGGCTCTGAATGAGGGAATTTTCTGTATTTGAGTTATCTTGGTCAGTGGGAAAAGAGATGCCTGGAGGCGGGGATAGTGATGTAGAGGGTTGAGGATTTCGGTCATCAGCGTCATATTTATCAAAGTTAATGACAGGAATTAAAGTAGCCTTGTACGATAGCTGACCTTTAATCTTCCCTGACCTCAATTTAATATCTGACAATGTGACCTTAGGGGCCAGTTTTTTATAAGAAAGATCATCTTCGGAAGAGGAAATTTTTTCGCCCAAGAGATCCCTGACGGTAAGGTAGCTATCACCAATGGTTTTGAAACTATTCTGGGTTTTGGAAAGGCATTCAATTAAGATTTTTTGGTTTATGCTAGTAACGGGGAAGATTATGGCTTCGTTCCAAGTTGGATTGCAAGTAGTATCGATATAATGAGTTCGACCCAATACTTTACCAGATGAAGATAAATTTACATAGGGATTAAGCGAGTTATTTTGAGCTCCATCAGTGGCTCTAAGCTGCTTGCCTTCGAGAACATTAACCTTGACTAATCCGATTGGGGGGTTAACAAGCTTTCGAGATTTGACTACTGATGACAATGCTTGAGCATCCATTATTATTGGGCGCCATTTAACTTCAACACGAACTTGACCCTTTGACAAGTTAGGGATATTTACCCAATCAGTGCCTACGTCTTTATTTGGGTCAGAGACTTTTCTAGCCTCAATCATATCGGCAAGGTTGAAACTGGCCACGCCTATTCGGCGATCATTATTAGATAAAACAATCGTGACTGTAGAACCCATTTGATCTGCAACAAAGAGTTCTTTCCCTAATTCCCAAACGGGGGAATCGGATTTTTTGTAGGTAGGACAAACAATAACAGGAGATCTGTTTAAATAGGCAATAGCAGAGACATTCATCTTGCGACCCTGAACTGAATCAGGTGCCAAATCACGCGCAGCCCTGACATATAACTGTAAAAGACCAGAATTTGATTCCACAGATTCATCGTCTAAGTCTTCATCAAGTTCGGGGGTGGAGGGAGCTGGGGTGGATGGGGTTTTATCATCTTTAGCCATCTTTGAATCACCGGAGGCAGAATTCTCAGCTAGTATCTTAGCAATTTCATCGTCCCCAGATTTTGCTTCTGCAGCAATAGCACCAGTGATAGATTTAAGAGCGGCTCGCTTGTCAGAAGGCTTAACTTCAACGGGATAGTACATGGCATTTATACTAAGTTCACCAGTACCTTTGTTGTTGTTAAAGAGGGAAATGATCAAATCACCATGATTTTCATTTTCTATTACAATGGATGGATCTAATTCAGCATTACCAATGAAATCATCTTTTCCAACAGCGTTCCAATCCCAAACTTCTATACAAATGGGATCAGTGATATTTGGTAGAAGGAAAACATATGTTTCATTCCATACAGGACTAAGAGTATCTTCTCTTCTGTTGGATTTTATACCCTTTTCAGGTTCGGCACGATTGAAAATTTTAACATATGGATCAGCTTTCCCGAAAGTGTCAGATTTTGGAATATTACGGGCACTCTGAATGTTAAAGATAATGATACCAACAGCGCTGGGTATTTGGGCAACGCTCCCATTAATGATAGAATCTAAATCTATGGTGAAATAATTTGGAGCATATAACATGGGACCCATAGCACCGTGGACAATACTCATAATGAATTCACGTAAACCGGGGATGTGAGCGATATCAAAACCGAAAGTATTTCCACCCACGGGTTTTAGAGCAAAATCGATGTCGGGCTTAGTTATAAAAGAAACATCAGCTTTTTTAACATGGGGGAATTGTTGTGTCAAATATAAACGAATCTGCATTCTTCCTTTAAATACGATGTTCTCAACAAGGATTGGAAGAGCTGCTCCAATTATACTTGTTCCAACTCTAACTTCAAGAACGATTTTAGGATTAACTTTGCTAGCAATAAGAGCTCTTGGCATATCAAAGATGTCATTTGGGGTGAATGAGGTTTCCCAGTCCATAACGATGGTGTCCAAATCTTGGACACCAGTGTGGGTTAAGATACTTTCAACCCTGGGAGCTTTACTACCTAGGGTAAATGTAGATAATTTCAAAGAATTCAGAAATGATGGAGTTTGTTGGTCGAGAATTCCAGTTGCGATGTCAACAACAGTAGCGCTTAAAACGGGCTCGTAAATGAGCCAAAATCTAGAAAGGAACTCGTTTATCCAACCGGCGCTTTCGCCTTCTGTAACCAATTTGTTTTTTTCCAAACCTCTGGTTATATCATCTCTGGCATTTCTCGTGAATCTTGTTATGGAATTACTATACCATTGAACGCCAAAAGTTAAAGATATGACAAGACCAAAAAAACCAAAACCGAGTTGTGAGGTGATGAAAGTGAATATCATGAGACCAAAGAAGCCTGCACAGTTACGCCACATTCCTGAACGATCAACGATATCAAGGACCATGTTAACACCATTTAGTTTAGAAGAACGTTTCCCACTATTTGCAGCACCAACTTCTTCCCAGCCAATATCAGACTTGGACTTAGGCGAAGTAGACTTTTTTTTTGTATCAGAATCATTAGTTTTATCTAAAGAGTGGCCAGTTACAGAGCGAGAAATTGAAATATCGGGATTTAACAGAGAGGTATCGCCGTCCTTTTTTAGATAAGAATCATCAACATCTTTAGAGTTTTGGATTTTCTTTTTACGGAAAACGATTACGCCCGTATCAGTACTGAAATTTGGGTGAGAAAGGGGGATGCTGCTTACAGGAACGCAGGGGATATTTGTGATATTTGAAGGTTCCTCACCAATTGAAGCCAAAAGTTCGGCTTTCGTGGTAATATTTGTTACCATGTTCGACATTTTTGACAAATTTGCCCTAGAAACAATATAAGGTTAAGGGTATAAGTAAATGATTGAAAGTATAAAATCTCACGAGATGCTAAGAAAATGGAATTTAGAAACTAAAAAAATAAGAGGAGTTATATAAAGGAAGGTCGTTAAAAATAAGCGTTTGAAATAGATAAATAAGTAAGCCAACAAAAATGAACAAGAAATATCCGAATTGATATAGACTTAGTATGCAGTACTTATTTTAGTGCCACACGAAAAGCGACAATTTTCCGTTTTAGTTATCTTATTGAAACCAGGACAATTGAATCAGCGTTTATGATTGGCTGTAATATTATTTGGGCAGATTCATCTTTCTTTGACACAAACAAATACCAAAATAAATAGCCATTTATTTGGTCTAGTCAATTCTCATTCCAGAAAATTATATGCACATTTATACGCATTAAAATGAAGCTTATGAATGGACAAGATATCATCCATACTCGACTTTTTTTTTCACCATGGAATTGTATGTATTCAAGATTTTTGTCAATTTACGCCCAATCTGCTTTCAAAACAGGATATGTTCGTTTGTTGATCAGCTTTACCAAACCTTAACACACTACATAACCCAATATGGTTCAGCAGGCTAAATTGCCCCCATAGCTTTTTTTTAATTGAATAACGAAATTTTATTGATCATAAATTTTTACCAATAGCTGTTACTCCGAACTTGAATAATCGTTGGTATCTTGTATTTGACTATTATTTATAATTAACCTTTCTAAACTATATGTCATAACCTCGTGTTAAGCTTGTCAAAGATTAAAGAGATAAACTGATTGCATCGAATTCCACTTTCTTCAAATTCTACGTTATATTATTGGTTTTGCATTTATCTATAGAAGGGGATAATCATATGAGAGCATGGTGTAATCCGTTTTCAAAACTACAGCGTGATAAATTTATAAATTGTATATTTTATAAAAACTGTTGCCTACATCCCTCATTTAACCCTCTTAGGACCCAAAAATGGTTGAATTCCACTAGTGGATTTTAACATTCTGCATTCGATGGTAGTAAAAATTAAACCGATAATGGAATCTAATTTATTTCAAAATACTAGTGCCAACATATCAATAATCTATTTTTGTATTCCAGCCTTAAAGGGCCAACAATGGTTCTTTTACTTATCCAATCGGTCTCTAATATGCTACTTTTAAATATGTAAAGAATTCCTTCAAAAAAAACTTTTTTTGAATAGAATTTGTGGTGTCTTTTAGAAAAGCTTAAAACTGTTTGTTAATATTATAAGCACCAGTGGTGAATTAGAACAAGTTTTGAGGCATTAACTTTTGGCATACAGATATATTTTGTAATAGTCCCAATCAAGAACACAAGGACCATTCTGTTTTTCAGGAAAACAATGAGCCCACCCCAATAAAAACCTCCCGCGTTTCATCAGCCACAATTCTAAAGATTGATCGATTTCTTTTTCAAGCTATTCCGATAATTAAAGAAATAAATAGAACCAATTGGTTGGTTTTTGATTTCTGAAATATAAATTTATTTGCCACAAATATGCTTTACGATTCGATTCGTTGCAAAAACTATATTTATTCTTAGCTGGAACAAATTCGCTTATTAATATATATATCCTTTTCTGTACATAGATCAGAATATTATTGAGATTTTGTAACAGGAAAATACTGTTGCTGTTTATTAGAAAGTAATGTAAAAATTGTATCCATTGAATGGAAACTTTTTCGGTTTCAAAAATGTGTTGAATTTCTATTCGTCTAATTAATTATTTTCCTTTTAATGAGATTAAAATAAGAAAAATCGATGTTTATTTGAGATTAAGTTTCTCTTGTTGGTGTAAAATTAAATTGCTATTATTCATTCCTTGGCCCTGAGAAAATTTACTTGGTAAGCTATGTAGATAAATTATGTCACCAATTTACAGCCAATATTCTTTCTTTCTTTCTTTTCTTACCAATAAAATCATCACTTTCTTTTGGCAATGGTGTATTGATTATATAAATCTTTAAGTTTTATCGAGAAAGATTATGAAAAGCATCCAAGGCGAAATTCTCAGGATTCATGATAAAAATGATTCAACATTCAAATTCAAGTGATTACTATAACCAATTTCTCTTTCTGAAAACATACTGCTTGTTGATTTTTGTTTAACTATATTCAAATAAAAAACCTAGTTGATATTAAATCATACTAAAACATAATATCTGCGAGGTTTTTTTCAAGACCAATCTTTTTTTTACCATTTAACCCTTTCAGGGGCGATGGTACAAAAAATGGCTTTCACTTTTCGCTTAATGTTATTATTAGTTTAATTTTATTTGTATACTATTGGGCTGATCATATTTTTGAACCAATTGTAATTGTAAATATACGCAAATAGGGACAAGGCACAAATTTGGGCCCGGAAAGGGTTAACTCATAAAAAAATAGCACTAATAACCATCAATCCAATCAAAATGGAAAAACGCATTATCTCTAATATATTTTCATCATTTTACCAATCGAAGTTTTTTTTTGTAATCCCAACTCTAGATTACCCAATAAAATTATACCGTACCTTAGCACTATGTTTCTAAATTGGGAAAGAGTAAAAACTCAATAAGGAAGGACTTGATCTTAGCTCTTATTCTCCGAGATGAGTTTTTTTGACTCATTTCATATAAATTCATCTTTTTCCGCAAATAATAATTTAAAGATTATAAACCTATAAGATTATAAAAAGAATCACATGTAGGAATATGCACGATTGTATTTTTCTAAAAATATAATGGTTAAAGAGAATCTCCCAGTTATCACCTGAAAGAGTTTAGCTATAGAATACACGTATATCACTCTATCAGCCCAATTACTCTCATTTCGAAGCACAGATAAATCCTCATTTTTTTACTACTATGACCTGTATTTGGTTGATAATCTGAATTATCATAAAACATTTACTCTTTTTATATGATAGGTGGGTTTATAATTTTTTTTCCCAATTAAAAGAAATATATTTACACTTCATTTACAATTTCCTGAATTTAATATTAATCTATTTGCGACCCACATTATAAAAATATATACCAAATTACGGCCAGTTCAAAAATCCGTATTTATTAGAGCAATTAGTTATAAAGAAGTCGGTTGGGCTCTGATAATAAAAAACTAAAAGAATAAGCTTTTTGAAAATTCACATTAATGATTGTACATTATTCAAATGATTTAAATATTTATTCCAATACAACTAGACCAACATAAATGTTAGTATCGTGAAATTTATTAATTTGAAAAACAAAAAAGTATTCCCACGTTGATTCTTGAATCTTTACTTTTCATTGCTGTGCTCATATTTAGTAAATATGTGTTAAGTCAAATCTAATAATAGATGTAGAATAAATAAATACCTTTTTCATGATCAAACTGATATATTTTTTCACGTTTTCTATTATTCAATGGATAAGATTAGATCCAATGAGAAGCTCTTTTTGAGCTCGGACTCTGTTCTAACATCTACTTTCGGTAAGATTGTATAATCGAAACAAGTTAAAGGGAAACTAAAAAAATTTTGCCAAATTTTGCCAAATTATTTTTATTCAGACCAGCCATTGATTAAAAAGCCGATTTAAGCGATAAAAGGTATAATTACGTCTTTTTTTGGAAAAATTTAGGCTACGACTCGGAGTTTTATCCGATTAGTCAAATAAAAGGTTTTACAAATTATTAATCAAGCGATTTTTTACTTAATAGATTAATCGGAGTTTTCGGATTTTAAGTTTTTACCACCAAAAAAAAAGAAATTTCAACCAACTCCTTGGTAAAATCAAAAAAGCCTTTTACAATTATTTTTTTAGGTTTTTGAATATGAATAATCAAATAAACCAATAAACTAATGTGATTTAATCGCAAATAGTAAAAAATACTTTTTCAAAATATAAAGTGTGGCTTTCACATTTCAATCCCATCTTGAACAGCTACTAATTTCCAACCTTTAGTTAAATTTTATTTTTCATTTGAAATATGGATTAATCTCCAGATTCTAACAACAAAGACATAATTATTTTTTTGCCATCCAAAAATGTCAATGAATTTCGTTAAAAAAGCATCAATTTTTATTATCTTTTTATTATCGGGCTATATTTTCGTCAGTCGAATTATTTTTCTATCCCGGAATTAAAATAGCTTTATTCAATAATCAAATCTTTTTAAAAATTTATGGTAATAGGTTTTTATCATAACCTTTAATTGAAAACAAGCAGAGAATGCATAAATCTAATAATGATAAAATGCCCTTTAAAATATAAGAGTTCGAACGTCTTCCTAAAATCATGACAATTAGACGAAATAGGATCTAAAGTTCTATGGTTTACCTTTCAAGTTTTTTATTTAACATTGTAAATCTTTTTTATCGAACAATCAATTTTTGGATTAGGTTAAGTGAACCTTTTGCTGTTTGAAACTACTTAAATTCAAAAAATATCGAATATCATTATAATTCCCGGTTAACACTTTCAACTCACTATTTTTCGTATATCTCTTAAAAAATTCCATGACAGAAATGAGTCAAAAAAGTTAATTTTTTTCGATACTTTCCGCGTATCTTATGCGTTTCCTTCATAATATGAATAATAAAAAAAACAAGCGATTTCAACAATATGATACCAGCACCAAGATAAATAAATAAATAACTCGTTTATAACTGATAATAAACCATTCATATAACTCTATAATAGTAAAAATAAGATAGTGTTTGTATTTTCAAGAATAGATGTAAATTTTTCAGGTTTAATTTAGCGCATTTAATCAATTAAAGAACCAAAATTTAATATTAGAGTAAAAAATAAATAAAGTTAAAATTAATAAATTTGGGCGAAAAATCCACCTCCTAATGAAGTTTCTAAGGACCCTTTTTTGGGTTTTTTTAAAATTTATAATATTTAAAATTGCGTATTTTTCTTGATTTATACTTTTGGTATATATAATGCAAATGGATTAATGTTATAATTTATAACTCTGGTATATATAATGAAGTGGATTAATGTTATAATTTATAACTCTGGTATATATAATGAAGTGGTTTAATGTTATAATTTATATATTATGTTTCAATTCCCTCGAATAATATTAAAAAATGCATTTATAGAATGATTTGTTTTAATTTTAGTCTTTAAATCGATAATAATTTTTTATACGGAATAGGAATCTTTCGTGAGTTATTTTTTTAAAAAAATAAATAACTTCTTACATACTCTATTTAGGCGATGATGATTTATATTTAATTATGAGTTATGAATCTTTATAAAAATATTATTAAATTATCATTGTTTTAATTTAAGAGATATATGATGAAAATCGTAACTTATATATTGTATTTACAACATTATTTCAAAATTAAATATCCGAGTTTTTACTTATAAACTATTCTATGTTTAGCAGTAGTTTTGGAAGTTTATAAATATCCCTTTTTCATTTTTTTATTCCAATAAAAAAACGAAATAATTTAAATTCTCACTCGCCTCTTTTTTAATGGAAAGATTTATGAAGTTTTGAAAAAAAAAAATAATAATATGAAAATTCTAAGGTTTTATTTAATAACAAAATTTATTTTTATTTTTAAAATTTTGATTATGTTTATACATTATTTATTTCAGTTTAATTTTGCATGTACACGTGAGTTTTTGTGGGAGATTCTTTTTGAGAGCGGAAAATTCCACATATTATTTTTACGTTTTTCCTAATTCGCAATATGGAGAGAAAAAAAAGTTTAAATTTATTTAGTAACCCATAAATATAATTATAATATAAATATTCTATTTGGAAGAATATGGAAACTTTACTTTAAATGGTTTTTTTTACAGATTCTATTCGATTGGTGGTATTTAGACTCTATTTTAGCCAATTTATTGCATACAATATACATATATATATTTTATCGTAAATAATATTCCATATATACATTATTTATACAGCTAATTATCTATTTTGTGTGAATTAATTGGTTTTTAAAAAAATCTATTTCATAATGCCAAATTCTTTCAAAATAATGTTTTCGTGTAAAAATTAACTTTTAAATATTTAATTTATTCAAGATTTCAACAAAAAAAAACATAAAGGTTAACAGTTGTATTGCTTTTTAAAATAAATTAATTTTATGGGAGAGATTTTAAAATAATACATTATATTTTGCATACTTAACTCCGAATAATATTCTAGAAAAATAAAACCTCAAAATATGGGCTTTTTTGAAAAAAAAATTAGGCGATGATATGTATATCTTTTAAAAAACTCAACTTAATTTTAGAAATATTATTCATTATTTTGACCCTAAGCAGCCAAAAAC
Organism: Smittium mucronatum; assembly: GCA_001953115.1. Taxonomy (NCBI): domain Eukaryota; kingdom Fungi; phylum Kickxellomycota; class Harpellomycetes; order Harpellales; family Legeriomycetaceae; genus Smittium; species Smittium mucronatum. The sequence continues at coordinate 12,456 of LSSL01005054.1, forward strand.
TATTGGAAATTAAAATATATTAGCGTATTTGCAGCTGAAATTAAGATTGGATTATATTTTTAAATCTAGGTCTGCATTTTAAAAAAATGTGAATCTGTAGATAAATATAATAAAATTTTAATATAACTCATCTTTTGGTATTTTAATAGCGCGAAATAGGATTGATATTATAAAATTAAAAGATTATTCGCAAAAAAGTATTATTTAGATTAAAAATATTTGTTTTAAAAACAGACAAAAAAAAGAAAAATTGGTGAGGAGACTTTTCTCCATTAATTTCATTTCTAGGAATGTTTTTAAGCTAAAAATATGATAATTTATCTATTAAATATTAGTTTTAAATTGATTAAAACTATTTTTATATGAAAATTATAAACTATAAGTCTTTCATAAAATTTAATTGAGATAAAAAGTTTACTTATTTATTTTTTACGACTTAAAAATACCGAAAATACAACATCTTCTATCTATTTGTGTATTTTATCCATTGTTTTAGTTGAATAAAGAGCAAATTTTTATTTATCCTTCAACTGAACTGGTAACATAAGTGTATGTGCGATTTATATAATTTTGTATTAAAAGTTCAGAAACTATTCTAAAGTAAATGAGTTAACTTCTATTCAAGTTATTATTTTTCAAAAATAACTATCTAAAAACTAAATTTGATAAATAATTGGTGTATGAGTTTTTTCTTTTTGTGAAGTTGGAAACTTTTTGATCGGATTATTAAGTTTTTGAAAAATGAATCTACTTTATATATAATCAATCATCTAAGTTATTATTATTATCATTATTCTATTAATATAAATTAATATATATAAATATCCATCGAAATTTACACCCCCTAAAATTTAAAATAATACATATCATAAAAAAAAAGAAAAAAAAATAACGATAGATTTATATTCTGAAAATTTTCTTTTCTATTACTTTAAATAAATCGATATCTTCAGGACAGGTTTATTATTTCCGAGACACTATATTTGAACATACAATGAAATTTTCCATATTTTTAAAAGCTGATAATTTTTTTTAGTCTAACCAAATACATTTTCAAATAAATTCCTTATAAAAAAAATAACCAAACAAATTTTACTATTTACTTTTTTTTAATTTGAAATTTTTCTAATTTATATGAGTCCATTATGTTTTTTGTTGATGATTTAAATTAAAAATGTTATAAAAAACTCATTTTTACATAAAACAGATCAATTTGTTTTAAAGTTTTTTCTTTGTTTCTTATCAAAGTCAATAAAAAAAGAACGATTTGATTGAATCAATTTTAATTCTATTATAAATATAGTTTATCGGTTAAGAAAGACAGTTTAGTTACAAAAAATATATATATAAGTAATATTTTTTTTTTACTTTTTTGCTATAATTAGTGTTTTGAAACTAATTATAAACTTAAAATATTTAAATTAAAAACAAATATATTGAAAATAAAAGAATATTTGATAATTAGGTTTATAATTTTAAAGTAATAAGATTAATTTTTATTTGCCGAAAATTCTAAAAGATATTGAATTTTAGTTTTTTAATCCGATTATAACTTTTTATTTTTGGGAATAATTAAAACATCCATATTCGAATCAAATAAGTTCGTTATTAATTTTTCAGCCAAAAATCTAAGAGTAGCTTGCTCGAAAGAAAAAAATAGCAAAATATGTAATATTGAGAATACATTTATTTTTGAGTAAGCCGAAAATAAATAGAATATTATTTTGATTCTTAAAATTTCAATCTTTTAATAAATAAAAAATATATATCTATCATAATTAAAAAAGAAAAAATTATACTAAAAATTATTCCCCAATTTAAATTCAGAAAATTTCGGAAATTTTTTGATGGTAATTATTTTATGAAGTTATGAGAAAAAAAATTTTTATTTCAAAATCTTATAAGTTTTATAGAATATTGATTGGAAAAATCTGGTAATTTTTTTTTAAAATTTTTTGGGGATAAAGCGCATCACCATAGTATATAAGTTCAAGTATATAAAGAAATATTTATAAAAATAGTCAACAAAGACCATAATAAATTTTAAATGTATCTATCATTGGTACTTAATACACTAAATTCGAGTTTAATAAAATTTCATTCGTTTTTAATACAAAAAATTTAATTTAACAGATTAAGTATTTTTATAGCCATTTGTATTTCCAATTAAAAATTTAATGGCTTTTTGATATACTGTGAAAAAAACAACCCATTATTTTTATCTCTAGAAAATTTTTTTAAAAAAATTACATATTTATGATTATCATTGATTCATGATCATTATTACATTAAATTAAATTAAATTAAATGATTTAAAAAAAAAAATCATTTTAAAATTATTATAAATAGGAAGAATTAACTATCTTATTGATTTTTTTTATATCTCTTTATAAAGCAAAAAAAACTCGGATGAAGGTTTATAGTTTTTTTTATTAAATTTAAAACGCTTTTAACGGTTTCAAACTTCCATAAAAAGCAGATTTATTCTACTTAGTGTCGTTTCATGATAAAAACACTCTTTTTTTTAATTTTTTTTTTGAAAAAAATCGAATATATCACTAATCCGCGGTATTTTTTTTTATTAACTGTATTTAAACATTAAGAATTTTATAATTAGATTAATCGATTTTTAATTGAGCACTAGTTTTATTTACTTACCTATTTTTATTAGAAAATCTCAATAATTTTAGCAAGCAGTGATAATTCTAACTAAAATTATTCTTATTTGAGTTTATTGGATTATTTTAAGGAAAAAACCAGAAAATTATTTACTCTCATATCAAGGATTTTTCATAAAAGAGATAATAGATAACTTTTAGATGCAGGATAGGAGAAAAAAACGAGTATTAAACAATAAAATATTAATTATATGTATAAAGAATAAAAATATTCATATATTTTTCGAATGGATATTTTATCTGCATGTATTTGATCTACAATGTTATTTATATTTATCATTTTTGAAATAGTATAAGTAAAAAAAAGAACTATATGATTTCATTATTCTTAGATAGGCTAAAATTTGAATGAAACTATAGAAACTATAAGATGATATTTCAATCAAATCTAAATATGTTTATTTTCTTTCAATGAAGTAATATATTAAATTATTTTTTGTAGTATTTTATAAATGTTAATATAAATTTCATATGGCATATTTTTATTATATTTAAAGTTTTCAGACATTACAACTTAGTTTTAATTAACATAATACATCCATAAAAAATAAAATAATAATAGGCTCAAAAGATCGAAAATATAAAATGAAAAAAGTATCAGAATTAAATATCGTACAGTTTAAAATAAATGTGGAACCTATTATAAGAATATTAATCTTAAAAGACTTATTATAATTATTTTTCATCTAAATTTGGAAAATATTAAGCTTATATATGGTTATATCTACAATATTTTAGCTTTATGTCGAAACTGGCTAACTTTAATCTTATTATTTTACAACTCTAACAAAATAAATATTCCTTATTTTATATTTCTACCATGTTTAAAACTTCATAACGCTTTTATTATACAAAAATTAGCTGGAAGGAAAAAATAAAATATAAACTTTTTTTAAACTCTTTTTACTCTAAAATAAACTTATCAGTGCTTATAAATAAATAAATAAAAAATGTTGATAATGTTTTTTAAGTAAAATTAATTTTAAATTTTATAAAAAGTTATATAAAATAGTTTAAAAAAAATTAAAAGAAAGTGAAAAAAAAATTTATTAAAAGCTCCCCTCTTTTGCTATATAATCTTTATACCTCGATTAAACCGGTCAAAACAAAATTTACTGTTAATATTTCACAATTTTTATTTTGAAAATAAAAAACTTAAAATCGTTTCTTAACATTACTCGTACAAAAATAAAATTAGACAGTAATATAGAGATCTCTAAAAAAAGCAGAATTTAACCAAAAATATCATAATTACACAATATTTAATAAGGATATAATTTTTTACGTTTACCGAAAAAAAATATTATTAATTTATATCAATAAAAAATAGGAAGGGCACTTGCAAAAATTTAAATGAGCCTGAATTCTGTTTAATTTTATTATAAAAAGAATTTTTATAGAATAATATTTTTATTTATTTAAATTATTTTATCTTCAACTCAATTAATAAAAAAAATTAATGAAGCTTATTTCAGAAAAAATTCAATAAATTTGTATGATATATTTTTTTAGAAATAAATTTATTGATTTATGTTTAAAAATATCACATATAAATACTTGGACTATATTGAGATGTACAATAATTTATAGATATTTATATTATTAGAATTTTTTATAAAATAAATCTATAAAAACAAATTAATATTCTCGATTTGACTAAATCAAATATATATAAGAATAATAATCACAATTCGAGGATAAAGCAAAAATAAAATAAAATAATTAAAATTTTATATAAACAAAACATAAATTAGATTAATTTTTTGATTATAATATTCTATTTTTGTCATATTAATAATTTTACATGAAGCTTGTATGTTTAAAAAAAATTACACAAAAATCACAAATTATGAGTACAAAATATATCTCATTTAATTTTTTTAAAGCATTTTTTTTATATAAATCCTTTCTAAATGAAGTATATTATATTTTTTTCGTAAAATCGTTTAAAAATTAGAGTAATTAGTTATATAAGTCAAATTTACAGTTTTTTTAAAACTTTGATTTGATTCAATTAAGTTTAAAAATAAAGATTTTTTCTAACCATTGAATTCACACCTTAATACTTATAAATATATCAAATCTGCTAATTTGGTTATGAAAATAAAAAAAACTGATATATAAATAGTATATATGTACCTTAAAATAATTAAATATATAATAATTTTAGCATATTTCGAATGTATAGCCCTTTAAAACAAATATTATAGGGTTTTTTACAATCTGATGGAGTTTTTTAAATATTTATAAAAGGGATTGTATTTTTTTTAGAAAAAAAGTTAGACCAGTTCTGTATATTTAAAAATCTGAAAATATTACGCCTAAAAATTATTATGATATTCCATCCCCAAAGTTATATAATTAAGCATAACTTCTTTTTTAAAAATCATACGAAGGGATTTAAACTGAAAAAAAAAAAATCAATATTTTTCGGTATTATTTCTTTCAGGATAGCCGTTCTAGATGTTTTTTTATTACCAAACTTTATTTCAAAAAAAAATCCAATTTGTGATCTTAAACATTAACTCACATATTTCATCATAAATATTATTCAAATTAAAATATAAAAATAAAGGATATTAATTTATAATAATGCTAATGAATATAATCAGAAAGCTGTATTAAAAACTGAATTTAAATATTTATCATTAAAATTTATTTCTTTTAGTGATTGAACATTAAAAAATCCATTAAATTGCCCCAAAATTCGCACATTTATTTATTTATTTGTATTTATTGCCCTTTTTAAAAATGTGAGATGGTCATAATTTTTTAAGAAAACAAAAAATGATACGCATACGCTTTGTAAACAAATTGAAGAATAAAAAAAAAAAAAGAGGTTTATTTAGACAAAAAAAGTAAATTTTTTTATCAAAAAGATTTTGAGACTTTTTTTCAGATGATATATACTTATTAAAAATATGTTTTATTGAAATTTTATGATTTATGCTTCAATTTTAGGAACGGAGGTTTTAGAAAAACAAAATAAATCGATCAGAAATATTAATAAAACTTACATTAAATATTTTAAAACAAAAAAAAAACCTATAAATATTATTAAAAGGAACTATCAAATTAAATAAATAGGCAGATATTTGAGTAAAATTATTGTTTTTTTAGTGCCCAATCACAAATATATGTAAATATTAAGGCTAGAGATTTTATTTCAGTTTTAAATTCGACTTTTTGGTTTAATTTATAAGGATCACAGTGACTTAAATCTGTTGCCTTATAATTATCAATGTTTGAAACGATCTGAGATTTTTTTTATCAAAATTTTATGTAATAACTTGTATGAGTTTTTTAATTGGGTATGTAAGGTTAAAATTTATTTATTAGATAATGAACAAGAAATATTTCATTTCAAACTACTATTTTCGGGCAATAGTGGGTTGTACATATAGCATAGCTATTTTTTTATCCTTGGTTATCCCATAGTTTTTCTTCGATAATCGAATTTCTAAATGCAGAGATGTTAGCTAAAGTATAATTTTTTAAAATAAATTAGGTTTTTTTTTAATTAATAGCAATAAAAGTTTGTTAAAAATGAGTAAAAATCATAAAGCGCATATTAAAATCAAGACTATTAGGAGTAGAGTCTAAAAGTAGTGGCAGTATATTGTAAATCCGGACTTAAATCAAGAAATATATTATTTTAATTAATAAAGTCAATATCAGTAGTTTTATAACATAAA
>LSSL01005056.1:0-24698 GCA_001953115.1 Smittium mucronatum
CACGGCAAGGTATTTCACTCTTAGGGGAAATACCATCCGTATAAAAAAAAAATTCGGTGAAATGACATAGAATCTAATTTAAATCGAACATCCCCCAGTATAATCTCGAAAAACAATGAGTATTTTTTAAGAACAAAAAATTTACTATATAACTACGTATTCTAATTATGATGTAAAAATTATAATATTATGCGTTCTGCCGTAAAAATGAATTCAAAATAATAGAAAATTATTTTATTAATTGTCTTTTACATACAGTTTTTTTCAGGATAATATTAACTAAAAAATCATCTAGAAATAAACCTGAATCATTCCTTTCATTTTCGAGAAATTTTAAAATTAAAATTCAAACAAATTAAAAAGATTTTCATCCCAAAATACTTACAGTTTGTGTTGATTGATTTTTATAAAGTGTGAATATTAAAAGATTATAACCGTTTTAATAATTTTCTATTGAAAAAATCAGCTTAGTTAGTTTTTTCTAAATGAGAAAATTTTAGATTTTCTTTTTTCAATTTCAGCTTATTTGTTTAATCTTTTTAATAAATTACAATTATAGTTATAATAATTCTTTAGTTGTGATTCCAAAAAGAAAAAAAGACAAAAACATATAATTAATTTTTTGAATAGGGATATTCTCAAAAATTTATTTTAAATTAATTGCAAAAGATTATATGTTAAACTAAATTGAAAAAAATAGGAGTAAAAAAATTTTCAATTAGAGAAAAAATTTAAGAATCCCAAATATTTTAAGGAAATTTTATTAAAGTCTGCTTATGATGATGATTATTATTAACGTATTATTGGTGCTCATAATTTTTTGAGATTAGCCGAGTAAAATTGGACTAAATTAGGCGCATAATTTTCCAGAATTAAGGAGAGACCAGATATTTTTGTAAAAGAAGACAAAAAAAATATCTTAGTTATTTAATTGGGGTTGAATAAGAAAATTAAATTTACACTCCGACCAAAATGGTCAATATTTTTTTTATGTTTTAATCTTATAGCTTAACATAAGAAGATTGATGAAAATTTAAATTAACAAATATGTGATACAATAGGGACAAATAGGATACGCCCCGAGAAAATTCAATGAAAAATAAAATGAAAATAAACAAATGGAAAAATAATGGAATTTACTGTAAGAGGTTGATTTATTTTTTTAAATTTCGAAGTAATTTTGGTTTTTTTATCGAAATAACAAAAAATAGTTAAAAAATAAAGGGATAAGGGAAATTATGAAAAATTTCCAATCAAGATGCCTAAATTTACAAATTATTTGTTGAATATCAAATTTAAGAACCAAAGTTTTTTTTTTAATTTTTTTTTTTTGCAGAATAGATGACTGGAGCTAATGGATATGAGGTATTTTTTGAGAAAAAGCAAATGCTAGTATATCTGTATCTAACATGGTGATTTTTTTTAAAAATTAACCCTAATACAGAAGATTTTATTTTATCATTGATTTTTTAAGTGGTTTGAATTTTTATACTTCAGACACTAATCACAAATTTAGAGCCCCAAAAAAAGCATTAAGAGTGCTCTAAAATCCTAGAAAAAGAAAATTTACAATAATTATCAAGTAATTCATATTTTTGACACTGATAGACATATTTATCAGATTGAATGTGCAACCGAATTTATAAAATAAACAATATATATTTATTAAGCGTGGAAAATCGGAATTTTTTCAAAAAAATATAGATTATACAAAATTATTTTACTTTAAGGTAACTAAGCTAAAGAGAATGGGGTTTGAATAAATTTTTTGCCTTTTTAATGGAACATAAATCTTTTTTAAAATATTTAGCTTTATTCTACTAAAATTTTCTTATTAATTCGATTTCATATTTTTTTAAATCGTATTTTAAATCCTTAATCCTATTGGATTTTTTTTTTCTAAATTGGAATTTAAAAGATGTAATCGCTTTTTTATTTAATCCCAATTCATAACTTTACCAATTAAATAAAACCACAATAATCAGATACATAGAGTTTGTTACTGTTATTATTTTCCTAAAAAGAGAGTGTGTGGATGAATTTTCTTTATAATAAATTTCGTTTTAAATTAATTTTCGTACTGAAACGCTAAGAACGGAATTTTTTTTCAATTATTTTTATTTGATGCCTTTAATTTATTAATAAAAATTTTGAGTGTACTAATCAAATTTTAATACCTCTATAGTTGTATTTTTTATTAATAAAAGGGATTTCACGAAAAAATTAGCAATTTTTTATTTAAAAATTCACGAAAATTCTATTTAATCATACCGAAAAAAACTTCCCATATGCATTTTTTTTAAAAATGAAGACTTTTCAAATATAAAAAATAATTTTTATACTTAATAATGGCGAATAAAAATATAAAAATAAGTTATATTAAAATATTTTTGATTTTTTATCAAATATAAAAAATCATATCTCATGCAATCGACAAATTTATAGAGAATTTCTGAAATTCATCCATTTTTTCAGCCGAAAATTGTAGGAAAAAACTTTATCTGTATCTATTCCAAAAATATAGAATATTTATTTAGATTTCATCACCGAACATAAATTATGGGTAATAAAAGAAAAATAAGGTTTATACTTTTTGGATTTTTTTTTTTAAATATTATTAGAAATAATTTTATCACAATTTTTAACAATATAAGTGAGAGAAGTTGCAAGATATAAGAAGTTTAAAAATAAATCAGGCCTTAAAATCAATAACATTTTCTTTGAAATAAAATATTTTCCAAGTAACTTAGAAAAAAAGAGCGCAAAAATATCTTTATTTGATTATAAAATCGTCCATTTTTTACACATCATTTTTTTAACCACGATAAAAATGAATAAAAAAACTTTATAGGGTCTTAAAAAATAAAAATTCCCGATAAAGAAAAATAATTATAAATATTTAAAAGCAATTTTAAGAGGAATTTAAAATTTATTTAGTATATCGAAACAACATTTTTCCACTTTATGGACTATAATTAAGCTTTTCTTTTAAAAAAGTTTCATAATAATGCCTTCCATCTAATACTAGTTATTCATAAAAATTCTAGAATTGAATTATACATTTATTTTCCTATTTAAGTGAACACTAAAATTGAATAAAATTTCTAAATTGGTGACTTGTTTTTTTCAAAGGAATTTTATAAAATTATCGAAAATATCTCCTAAAAATTTTAAACCGGAGTACATCTTATGTTAAAAGTTAATTCGATGAAATTTTCGAAATACTGGAACAATTCAAAGTAAAAACTTATTGAAAGAGTGTGAATTAACACTTTATCGAGAAAAATACAAGGCGAAAGCTTAATTTTTTTTTATCGAAGTAGTTCTTTTTAGTTGGGTCTAATAAGTTTAAATGAAATATCAAATCGATGTTAATAGTTTTCTTTCAATCTGAATTTTCGGTAGAGCTATTATATAGGCTTCAGAAAAAAAGTAGGATAGATGGGTTATACCTCAATTTTTTTCATTTAAATTACCAATAATGTAGTTTTTTCTATTTACTCGGAAGATATCGATAATTGATAAAATTTCAAACCAAATCAAGTTTATAAATCCAAAAAACACGCGCATTATTTTAAAAATTTCCCGGTTAAATTTGTCTTAGGAATTTTAATTGCGTTATCAGGTGTTTTATTTAAACTCTACTTCCTTAAAAATATAGTAATTATTCTTATTTCAGCGCTGAAAAAATGCTAAAATATAAGAAGTATGTAGATTGAATATTTAGGTAATCAAATAACCAAAAATATTGAAAAATTATACAGTAAGAATATGAAATTAAAAACAATAAAAATAAAATGTTACTTTTTTAAAATCATGAAATTTTTGCCCGGTAAATAAAAAATTAAACATAAGATCAAATTTATAGAAAAAAAAATTGAGCCTAGAGTAAAAATATCCAAAATAAGTTTATTCTAATGAAAATATTTTGGAAAAATTCACCACTTAACCATATTTTAGTATGCAAAAATTCATTAATATAGAACACCGACATAATTTCTTTTTTTACAGTTCATAAAAAAAGATAAATTTAAAAATCCCCTATATGAAAAAAATGACGAATGAATTTTTTGAAGGATGCCCAGTTTAAGCAGTAAAAATATATTATCTTTGACTAATATTTTAAAAACTGCTATTTATCTGTGAAATATATGCTACTAAATAATAATAAACTGAGTATAGTAATTAATAATATATTAAATGAATACTTCATTCGACACAGGATTTTGAATTATGTGAAAATAAAACGTGAATCAAAATCTTATTATATTAAAATTTAATATAATTAAGACATACTATCATATTAAAAGTGCATTCCTTAGTTAATCTCGAAAAATGGATAAATATTATCTAAATTTAATTTAAATATATTTTTTTGACAAAAAAAATGTATTCAAAAAAGCGTTTCTATCATTGAAATATATATGAAATGGATATTTTGAACTTAGATAAACGAAGAAAATATATTTATTATCTAATACCAAATAATAATCACTGATCTAATTTTAAGATTTATATTTCCTTAGAACAAGATTAATGCAGAAACTATTACAAAAAACATTAAATATATAATATTAAAATTTAACCCAATATTTTTCTAAAAAACCAAGGAAAATAATAATCAGTTTTAATTTTAATTATTCATTTGTATTTAAACCCAAATAATTTTACCTTAATCAGTTTGATATTTGAATTCCGTGGTTCGATAAATAATAATCAATTAAAGATTTTTTTTTCAATTTTTTAGCTCAAGATGAAGAATAAAAAAGTTAAAAGCGAAGAAAAAAATAAATTAGCAGAAAATTTGAAGTTTTTTTCATTTTTTTTTAAAATTAGAATTGTTTTTAGATTTTTTTTCTTGTCAACTTCAAAATAGAATATCAAGATAAAAAAGATTTTTATTACAATTTTTAAATAAATCAGCCTTATTATGCATTTAAATACAACCAAATAAAATAATTTTTTTAAATATAAAAATCTCATTTTTATTAAAACAGGACTTGAATATATATATATATTGTAGAAAACGTAAAAAACAAAAATAAATAGATTTTTTTGTTTAATTGAGAAATAATATGGAAAAATATCAGTATTCTCGTAGGCATTGAATAGAATAACTATTTTCAGTTAAATAATTCAGTGTTTTCTAGAAATCCCCACTCAATATTAATATTGAAAATCAATAATAGTTATATTTTTTTCATATAATTATTTTACACTAAAAATAATTGCTTTTATTCAAAAGATGGCTTTAAATTACAAAATAAAAAATCAATAAGCTTGGAAAACTTACAAAAAATGGATTTTTTTGATTTCTTATATAATTTATTAACATTAATAACCAGTTTCTCGAAAATTAAAAACTAAAAATTAAATATTTATCAATAAATAATAAATTTAAAAAAGAAATTTTTTTTAGAAAGGATAAATTTAATATATTTTTCGTATATTAATTATCAATTTGTGGTTAATTAATATTTATTGATATAAAAATACATAAAATCAAGCTTTTCTTAAAAATTTATTTGATACTTAGATATAATGGTATTTTATAATTGTTGAATATTCAGTCTCTGAATCAAGTATTAATAATTATTATATAATCTTAAAAAGATTCCATATTTTCAAAAAAATGATAATAACTACTGAAAAATACTTTCAGTAAAACAAACCATTTTTTAATATCTAAAAATTCTAATAGAATTAAAATAGAGACTTTTTTTTGAAATATAAACTGTCTTGAATAAAAATTCAAACCTTAACAAGAAACTCAAGGCTTAGGAAAATGTAAAAAATATAATACCTAAAAATTCTGATAGAGAAAATAGATGAAAACAAGAATTAGTTATGAAATTTTTTCTACTTTTTTAATTCTGATAACTATTAAAACGGGAGTTTTTTTTAAGGCTATATTTTTTTATATTATTTTAGAGAAAATTTAATTCATACGAAACCGTATCTTTATTATAAATAACAAAAACCAGGAATTTTCTCAAACAAGCAGAACTTTGTTTTTATAATATATTTTAAAAGAGAAATTAACCGGTACTAATTTGAAATTAAACTCAAATATAGAAATGAATATCATTTTATATGCTATAAAAAAACTTTTGCAAATTTAATAAATATTACAAGGATTAAAATGATAATATTTTTAAAATTGAAAAATTTTATTTAAAATAAGTTTATAAATAAATTCTTATTAAAATAAATGTGAATTTTACACACTAAATGGGGAAGAATTTGTTTTTTATTTATCTATTATTTTTTTTTCCATGTGACTGTTGTTTTTTTTTGTAACTCTTAGCTTGTTTGGTTCATGAAAATATCACTTTTTGATGTAAAAATCGATTAAATAATTTATATTATATAAATTTTTGAAGTTTTAGCATAAATTTTGGATAATAATATCATATTTTGGTTGAAATTTTAGACTTTATTATATTAAATCTTAGTATTAGAAATAATATAAAGAAATAATTATGTAAAATTTGACCTTTGATCAATACTTTGTAAATAATATTAATGATATATGATATATTAATGTTAATGTTAATATTATGAAATTTTGGCAAAAATTAAAGAAAGAAAGAAAGAAATTAATATAATTAGAGACGTTATTTTTAGCTCTAAGTATAAAATAATATATTTTAGTTTAAATAAGATAAAAAATAAATATATCGGATTTAAATCTGAAATTAAATACACAATTAATTTTTTTAAGAGATCTATAGAATTTCTATTAAAGTTAAAGTTAAAATTCAAATTAATTGAGAACTATATTAATTATAATTAAAATTAAAAAATAAAGCTAAATTATTATTAAAAAAAGGCGATAATAAATTTTATGGGTTGTATTTAAAAATATGTGTTATTGAATAATAAAATTTTACCATTAATTTTTTTTTTAAAAAATAAGCCAAAAATATATTTCTAAAAATCTAATACAATCAAAAAAACATCAAAAATTATAGAAAAATTCAGTCTAATAAGGATTATTATAAAAATTAAAAAAAAAATTTAAAGAGTCTTTAAAATTGATTTTTTTTCCGATTTCAATTCAAATATATTTTTTAACTAAATGATACCATTTCTACGTTTTTAATTCATCTTACAGAAAATTTAAAGTGATAATTTTAGCCTTTTTTAGATTTTTTTAATTAAAAATGGCTATAATAATATATTTTTTTAATAAATAATATATTTAAATTTAAATTAAATGTATAATAGGCTTAAGACAATTTAATTTATTATATGAATATAATATCCATATCTAAAACAAATAGAGATATTGATTTTTATCATAATCATGTTTATAGAAAATAGTATTCAATAAAATTAAAAAATAGTGTACTAACTAAATTTATTTAAATCAACCCAGATCTTGGAACATAAAGCTGCCATTTTAAATGATTATACCAGTATATTACAATTTCTGGATAGAGTCATAGTGTTAAAAGATATTTATTTAAAATATTGAGAATATTTCAAGATATATCGGAAAATTTTTATCCCTAGATGTATATATATCGTGGGTTTTTACAAAAAAATAATAGGTTAAATAAAGAGATCGAAACTTTTTATGATTAATTTCATAGTAATAATATTTTAAAGATATTAGCTCCTATAAAGTACCCTATTTATAAATTTAGACACATAATGATGTAATAAAAATTATATCTGGGTTAAAGAAAAATTTAATAATATGTTTAAAAAAATTAAAAAAATTCTGGATTCAAGAAAATCAATAAAATGATATCAGTAAACTATCACCAGATTTAAAAAAATCATTTATTTGGACTAAAATTAAAGAAATAGTTGGTTTTTATTCTTTAAAAATAAATATGTTATATAATTTGACTATTTATTTCAATGATAGGTTGATAAACTTATAAAAAATTATAAAAAATAACAAAATTTCCAACTCAATTATCTTTCAGAAGTCAGAAATTGATCTTTGATTAATAGAGATATGGTAAAAAATTATTAAAAAAATAAGTTAAATTTTACTATCGAAATAATATAATTTTAGGATTTTAATACTATCTCGTTTATTAATTTCTCCTTGTGAATATATGATTTTAAAATAAGATATGGTTTAGTAAATTAAATAATATTACTGCTTTTGGTTCATAGATCCCTTCAAGAAAATAATCATGAATAAAAAAAATTTCAATAAAATAATTTTAATTGGAAAATTCAGATATTTTACAAATATTTTTTAAAATCACTTTAGAAATTTTATTTAATTTTTATTTCATGGATATCTAATTAATTTTTAGATGAAATTTTTTTAAACATCTCTCTAAAAAAATAGCCCGTCTATTTATAAAAGAGATATAAAGTAAGTAGTTACATAATTTAATTTATTAAAAAAATTGATGAAAGTTTTAATTATTTATTCTGTTTATTTTATTAATGATTGAAAAAAAAATAGCCCAAGTGCTAAGCTTATTACCTATTTTAGCCAAGAAAAAAAGCATATTATCTAAGAAAGTGATATATAATACGATCCTAATACACTTTTTTTTAAAAAAGTTATTATTTAATTTACAAACTATCATGTTTGTAAATACAATAATTAAAATAATAAAGTATACGTAAAGTGTGAGTAATTAGTGTTAGAAAAATCGGTAAATAAATCTAAAAAAAAACTTCTTGGATATATAAAATAAAGAATTGTGGCATAATCTTAATGTTTTAAATTTAATTAGTTTCAAATTGAGTTTTTTCCTTTATTAATTCACTAGAAGCCGAATCCAAGCAATATTTGTGAAATAAAATTTTTTCTAATTATAATATTTTATTAATATAACCCTATTTAATTTTAATTTTGCAAAAAATTCTTCTTCTAAATTTTTCTTTTCTAAAGATTTATTAAACTTTTACAAATTATATAAAATTCGAACGAGAGAATTGTTTAAAATTGTTCTAATTGTGAATGAGAATATTTATTGGTAGTTAAAGTAAAAAAATTTATAATTGACTAGATTTTTTTAATCAAAATACAGTTAAATTTCTCTATTATTATAATGAAAACAATTTTGTATAAAATTTTTCGATTTAGTTTGATGAATATATAATTATTAACAATTCTTATTTCGAATAATCGCATTTTTCATTTAAAAATATTAGGTGGAAGAGGATTGGTCATTTTGGGAAATTTTTATTTAATGATGTAATGAGATTTTAGAAGGACTTGTAGTCTGGAACTCCAATAATTTTTAAATGGAGTTTAAAAATATCAATTTTCCATGAAATGGGAAAATATTAAAAAAAAATTAGTCAAATATGACAATATTCTAATTTTATTTTTCAAAAAATTCTAGCAATTCTTCGAAAGTAAAAAATAAATAAGTAAAATAGATCAAATTTACTAAATTAATAACGAAGGAATAAAATGAAAGAGCTTCTATTATTCTCTGATTAAATATTTAATTTATAACATAAAATTTTATTACCAATTTTTTTATAATATATGATTAATCTTTAAACATTAGAATTAGCCAAATATTTAATTCAAAATATAGTCAATAAAGAAGACTTAGATTTATAATAAATTGAAGTTATAGTTTAAAAAACTATGTTTATATTTTATTCCGATATAAATTTAAAAAAAATAAGAGTACTTGTAATATATATTGATACATTTGAAATTTGAAAAATAAAAACATTAATTATCGATATACCACAAAAATATTGTCCTTTTCCACTACGAAAACTATAAGTGCGTAAAAAAAAACGATTAATAAATTTTAATGACAAAAAATATTATTATTAATAATTTCCATATTGGGGGCGATATATAAAAGAAAAAAATTTCTAAGGATTAATTTAATAAAATAGGATTTTTTTATGAAATTAAAAAGCCAATTATATACGTTAAAAATTTTAAAAAAAACCATGGTTATTTATTTATGAATTTAATATTTAAAAAAATAAATATTAAATGTTGTTTCAGAATTTGAAGGCTGGGTATTATTTTATTATGTTTTAAATTATAATCATTAGTTGTACATATCTTATAAAGATATTTTATTGCTAAATATTATTTTTCGATAAAATATCTGGCTAAATATAATTTTTCGAAAACTATCGAAGCTGGATATCAAAACTATGAAGCTATTATTTAAGACTAAATTGATGTTTAAAAAAATTCTAGAATATTTAAATCATATTATTATTGCTAATCCGTTGATTAGTAATATTATTTTCGGATTGTGAAACAAAATGTTTTAACTTTAAAACGTATTTAAATTATATAATAATATGCGAAAATAAAATTAATCTCTTTCAATAAGTTTTTATTGTAAAATATTGTTCGATAATTAGTAATTATATACAATACTTGTATTTAACCACTTAATGACATGATAAATCATGAAATGTGGAGAAATTTTGACCGAAAATCTTGCCTTCAGGGAAAAAAATTTATTTAATTATTATTATAATTAATCAATCTTTATTGAAAACTAATATTACTTTTTTTTTGCTAAATTTAAATACCAGGAGTTTAATTTTTACTATTATAAAGTAAGCTTTGTAAATTATAAAATAAATCAAAATTTACTTTACAAAATACTTTTAATTTAAATCTATTTTTTTTATGAATTAATTTGAATTATTGAGAGAAGACAATTCAATCTTCTAATAAATAATTTGTCTTGGGCTTTGTTTCTTGTGATATAAAAATTCTCTTTTTATTAAAAAATAAGTTATTACTGATTTTATAAAATTTAAACTATTTTTTTACGGTATTTTTTAATTATTTAGAGTTTTTAGATTAAATAAAAAGTAAAAGGTGATATTTTTATATGAATTTATTATTAATCTTATTTTTTATTTATGTCAGGCTGTTATTGCAGATATTTGGGGTTAAAAGCAAGAAGAAATTATGCAAAATACCAATAGAGCCTCAAATA
Organism: Smittium mucronatum; assembly: GCA_001953115.1. Taxonomy (NCBI): domain Eukaryota; kingdom Fungi; phylum Kickxellomycota; class Harpellomycetes; order Harpellales; family Legeriomycetaceae; genus Smittium; species Smittium mucronatum. The sequence goes on from LSSL01005056.1 coordinate 10,923, forward strand.
ATTTTTTTATTGGTTTTATTTTAAAGCTTATTAAAATTTCTTTAAATTTTTAATTTTATATCAATAAGATATGTTTTTTTTTACGAGACGAACATTATATACCTTCAAAAAAATTTTTTTTGAGAAATCATAAAATAAAAACCTCCTTTTTGAATAATTAGTTTTTATTTTCAAATTTAGCCCACTTATTAGGGCTATAATCAGGGTAGATAAATTATTATTCTACATAAAAAATTATCTATGTGAACAATAAGGATTTTTCAAACGTGGTTTCCGAGATTTTGGTGATGGCTTTCTTTGGAAATTTTAAAGGATCTATTACCAATTTTTTCACTCTCAATATCTCTTTATTTTAATAAAAAAGTTTAAAACTAGTACTTTTATTAAAATCCAATTTTTTCACTGATATTGGAGGCCCTTGAACTAAATCAATTAATAAAGTTTCTTTTTATAATTAATAATCCCAATATTATTATTTTTCTACCTACACAATAAGAGAATTTTTTTTAAAAAAAAATTAAAGATTACTACTCCTTGATCAATTTTATTAATTATTTTTTATTATTAGAGGAAACTTAGTCCTTATTTTATAGGAAAAAAAAGTTAAAATACTCATCTTTATTTCAGATATGTTTCTTGATTTTATAAAAATAAATTTGTAGGAAAATTACTATATATATTAATTTTTTCATTGAATTTGATAAAAAAATTGCAGTTTAAATGAAAAATGTTTCATAATGATAAAAAGTGTAGAAAAGTGCAATAACTTAAGTTTTATTTTTCACACTATTTTTATGTGCAATTTATGAAAAAACAGCTAAAAATTAAAATTTTCTGAAATCTAGCAAAGAATTCTTCTGGTTGCCAATATTTTTAAATTCAAACGCATCCAATAAAAATTTAAAAAATGAGATAAAATTTTAAAGCAATGCCTTCCGATAAAAAAATAAAAAGATTCATAAAAAAGATTTTATTAGTGTAATCTTTGGATTCTAACGTAATGTCAGTCACTTTAACATTATTAAAGTATATTTAAAAATATTTAAAAATATTTGTATTTAATAAAATTTTTGATTTTTTAATATCTTTGCTCTAAAAAACAATAATAGATAATTTAAATATCCTTTAATTCCAAGAAAAAATATTTACATATTAGAAATAATATCCTCTAAAAATTGAATTAAACACGTTATCGACGAAATGAATTACTTTTATTTTGTAAAAACGTAAAGTCCTTGGTCATGGCTGTACAGATATGTTTAATATAAATCTGAAACTAGCTTTTTACTGAAATTGGGCCCATTTATTGGCATATTTTTTATATTTACAGCCATGTCAAAAAAAAGGTAAAAACGTTTTATTTAAGCTATTTTATTAAACATTAAATAAAATAAAAAGTATAAAACAAAGGGATTTTGTCTAAAAATCTTCCCAAAAATTTATTATCTTCCCTAATAACCTTTTTTAATACGGTATAAAAAATATATAAGTTTTTTTTTAGGAACCGAATAAAGATTGAAGAGCCTAAAATCACTAAATATCGTTTGAAAACGGAAAATGCATATAATGTATAAATTAGCTTATTAACTCTTTTAAATCAAATCATTGTTATAATTTTTGGTTTTTTTGGACATTTCAATATCAAAATTTAAAAAACATTGAAACCATTCTTGGTTTTTTGAGCTGTATAGAGGTTAAAAAGATAATATTCAGAAGTTTTTTTTTCAAATATCGCGAAAATTTTAAAATTTGGTCATCATTTATTTGCAGGCACAGTTACTAAGCTATTTTGTGGAATTTTTTTTTTTAAATATAAATACAGCTTTTAATAAAAAGCTAAAGGGTATATTATTTAATATCAGAACGCTGAATTAAATTTTTTCCAATAACCGGTAAAAAAATACAATAATATTGCTTCTATCAGATCAAGTATCTCACTTCCACAAATATTTCACCTTAGATATTAATTTTATCAAGCTTATATCAAATAGCTAAAAAAAAGGTTTTGAGGATAAAGCCACACTAAAAAATTAAAAAGAAATAACTTAAAAAAGTTCATCTATTTTACAAAAAATAATTAATTTGTTAATTTTAATTTAAAAAGTAACTCATATGTATTTTAATTTATGGAAGGATTTCATTTGAAAACAGCTACACTCTTGAAAATCTGGTAGATATCGAGACGGAAAATAAGTTATATAAATCTTCATATTTTGAAAAAAAAAACTCGTGTGCTTGAATCTTGAATTGAATATATTTTACTCAATCTTCCTGAAGTTTCCAAGAAACCTGTCTAAAAAACTTAATTATTCATGATATGATTTCTGAAATCAATATTAAAAACATAAACTGATATGCGCTTCCATCTCAAAAATAGAATATTAGCTAGAAAGAAATATTAAAAAACGCGTACAATTTTTATTTAAATCACAAAATGCAGTTATATGAGTAAAAATCACTTTAAGAAGCATGGATCTTAATTTAAATATCAAATTTTGAGGAAAGAGATTATGATTTTAATGGTAATTTCAAGTTAAATTGATTCTTGATCGATTCTACCGTATGTATACTAAAATAGGAGGTCTATAGATCATTTTAATTATGACTAATTGCCTATTTTTAAGGGGATATAAAGATTTTATTTTATTTTTTAAAAGATGAGATAATCCTAGATCTAATTTATTTAAGCTAGTATATTAATATGAAAAATCTTTAGGATAGATTTACACATTACGTTATATAAATGTATTTATTTGTGTTAATTAATGAATTGATTATAATGGTAGTGAATTTCTATTATAGTTTTGAAAAATAAGCCAAATAAATTAGCCTTAAGAATCTTTCTAAGTTTTTTTTTAAAGAAAAGCGAGAAATTTTTTTTAGAAGGTTGATTTGGAGTTTGTTTTTTTTTTTACGGGAAATTTATTTTAAAGTTAGTTAATGGTTGGTTTGGAGTAATTTATAACTTTTGCAATGAATAAGAGGCAGAAATCGAGATTTAAAACACCAAAAGTCTGTTACTTTTTTAGATCTAAGCAAAAAACCCCCCAAATCAAAGAAATCTTCACCCGGAGAAAAATATCCGACTATTAATTTGTTATGATTGGCATTCATCCTGAGTATCTAAAAACACTTTGAGAATCGATAAGTTTAATAATTATCTATCTTCGTACAAAATCAAAAAAGCTCTATGGCTAACCCTGTAAGAAAAATTTAGCCAAAGAATACGAGTCAAGCTATTTTAAAATAATTTTTTAATAAAATAATAGAAAGAAACTATTTCCACAAATAATCTGATCGTATGTACAGGTGATATTTTATTATTTTTCCGAGATCATATTTTGTTAATAAATCGTGTTAAGGACTGCTTATAAACTATCAATGAAACTATAAAACACATATATATTTTACCTAATAGTTACATATTTTAGTAAGATGATTTCAAATGGAATAATATCAGTTTTAGATAAATTTAATCCTTATATTACAGAGTTTATTCGAAAGCTCGTCGAAATAGCGACTCAACAGAAAAAATATCGAATAAAAATTATAAATGCTTTCTTCAAATTTATGTATAATTATAATTCTCAGTTTTTTTACTTGATAAATTTACTAGTAAATATTTAAAAAAAAATCTTCAATTTTAAAAATTAATTAAAAATTAATTTTTTGCTTCTATTGTATTAATTTTCAAACTGTATCATTAATTTTTAAAATATCACAGATAAAAAATGTTTTCGATCAATTTTTTTAAATTTCACATTCATGGGGGGTTTTTTTTAAATCCTTTATATATTATGTTTTTAAGATTTATATTTACAGTCATTCTTGAAAAAAATGCAATGTTAAACAATTTTTCCATCCACGTTTATAAAATAGTATATATATATATATATATTATTTAAATTTACTTCAAACAGAAAAAAAATATAAAATGCTATTGTTTTTTGAATTTAAACACAATTAGATGCAGCTTTTTAGCTTATTAAATACCTAAAATTTTTAAATTTTTAACTTTGGATATTTTAATAGAATTTTAAAATTTATTAAAAATTAATATTATTACCGCTTAAATTTTGTCTCGAAATGTTTGATTTTTTGCTAAAAAAAATTATTCAACCTTTATTTAAATTCATAAATAGAAAATTAGAAAGATAAAAATATTAATTGTTCTATTAAATTAAATATGCTAAATTAAACTATAATAATCATTTATATATATTCAATTAATAATTTTTCTAGTGAAATTAAATAAAAATAACCAAGGCTTCATTAAGAAGAATTCACACTTATCTCTGTTTTTATTGAAATGATAATAGAATAAAATTATATAGAAAAAATTTTTTTGTATAAAATAAAGAATAGTTTAAATATTATTCCCATAAAAAATTAAATACATCTAATTGATAAATTGATTTCATCATAATAAATTAACTTCAATCTTATAAATTTATTTAACTAAATAAATCATTAATACCTATCTGTTAATAATAAATGTTTAATGTTCGATTAAAACATTCTCAAATTAAGATAAACCATCAATCATTTTATATATTTGAAATTCCCAATTATACAATTTAATACTATTAAATTTTTATCAATACCAACTATTCTATTGCTATTTTGAGGATATTATTTATGTTCTAATGAAATAACCCAAAATTTACATGTAAATTAAATAACCGTTGAAAATAATAGCGAAATTTTAGATTATTTTATATAAACATTTTAAAATTCGAATAAAAAGTAGTAGATTTTGGAAAATATAAACTAAATTTATTTTAATATGATATTTTAGCTATATATTTCAAGAAATTTTATCGAAATTTTCCACCTAAAACTTTACTAAACTATAGTTTTATATATAGTTATTTATTACTAAATAAATAAAAATGAAGGACTATATTTTGCCTTTTAGGTACTCAATAATAAATATACCAGTAATTTTTGATTAATATAAATTATAATCTACGATCAATCAAGATGGAAAAATTAGAAAATCAATTTAAAGCTCAATGAAGGTGAGTTAATAAACTTTTAAATATAGCCAAATCAATACACATTTGAACAATGAATTTCTATCAATTTTTTTCGGAAGGAGAGAGGGTAGGGTTAAATCTACGAATGAAGTAGTAAATTGCGAAAACTTCTTATAAAATGATGAAAATATTAACTATTATAAATCTGAGGTAATAAAATTCCTTAGAGTATTGTGTAAAAACACGAACTTATATCATTTTTCCGAATTTTTTTTATGTATTTTTTTTTAAACCCGCGCTTATGTTATTTAATATTGGCTTTTTTGTATACTTATAATACTGTAAAAAATTTCACTAAAAGATTTAAAATTTAAAATTTTCAAAATGAAAAAATTTATTAGAAAGATTTATACTGAAAATAATGATAATAATAAAATATGAATCACAAGATTCTTTAATTTCTATTGATTAAAAACCATTTTTTATTTTAATCTCATCTTATTTTCTATAAAATAAAATAATAATCCAAAATAAGAAAATTTATTAGCTTAGTCTGTTATACTGAATTTTTTTTTACCATCTATTTTATTAAATCTGGGAAATTCGTGTTAATTTTTTGCTATAAGTAAAATTAATATAAATATGATTAGAACCGATTTTTAAAATCAGTAAAAAAAATATTATCATTCCAAAAAAATTATTATATGAATTATCTATCAACTTTCTCACAATAAAACTTAAAAAATGTGGAGCAGATCTTTAAAATAATTTTAGAAATAATCTTTAGGTATCAGGTATAAATTTTGCGGTAAATATAAATTATTATTAGCTTAAATAGTATATAAACTGCCTAAATGGTCTTAAATTTTAAAAAAATAGCGAGCGATGGGATATTTTGTATGAATATACTCATCACTTTGCGTTTTGTGATATCATAATTAAAACTAGTCTGAATAATATCTTCGAGACACACAGAATGAGCAATAGCTTTAGCACGTCCAAAAAAATAATTGTATTGATCGATGTGGAAATTGATATACAAAAATTATTCCATTTTATGAAATTTAAAAAGACTGGGAAAATCATATGGGTCGAAATTGAAATGTATTGTAGATAACTTTATTTTTTTGCAGCAATGAGCATTTCTTATACTTTCGATTATTCAAGCACAATAGGAAAAATGAGATCCATCATTATTTTTGAAAATAAAATAAGTACTCATTTATCTGACACCCCTTATAAATATATCCGAATTTCAAACTAGTAAGAGATATAAGCAAGTATATTTTATCATATTTAAGCGACTAAAATAAAATTTGACTCTAAAATTAATATATATATTCTTGTAGATTACACGAAAATATACTTATGAATCTTAAATAATTTTAAAAAAAAGCAATAAAATTTGGGTTAATTTAGAACAAAACAGACATAGTATCCAGATAGTAATGTTAAATGATTAAATAAATCTGATTCAAAAAATTGATGAAATCATCTTTGGTATCACATAAAAAAAAAAAAAGAATGAATAATTCCGAACCAAATTTTATTTGCAGTTTTAATTTTTAAATTATAATCAAATCCCAGACGCTATCGTCAAGTGAATTTTTTTGAAAATTAAAAAATAATTTCTTGGAAAAGCATAGTAGATCTTATCACATAAATGATGCGAAATTACATATAAGTAAAAATATTTTCAAATTGAAAGATGCGTGAAGCGAATAATTTAACTCTTTCAGCCCCCAAAAAATATTTATGCAGAATAAACAAAAAAATACTTATTAAGTTGAAAAAATACTCTTTGTTATGATTTTTTTATCTTTCTATGGAATTACCTAGGAATTCAGAATCTTCTTATATTCAATTTTTTTTAAAAAATGAAATGAAATTTTATAGTTGTTAAACTTATGCAAAATTTCGAAATTTTTCTTTTGGAAGATCTTGATCAATATTATATTGTCAAAAAATAAAAATAATATTATTAATTAGAATATTCGACTGAAAAAAACCTCGTATAAATTCGGAATCCTTTTTTTTTTTGGCCAGATTGAAAAATATTTTCCTTGAGATTCGTTTATTTACAGATACACATAATTATATACTATATATATATATATATATTCCGTATTAAAAATCCATGAAACGAAAGAAATATGAAAGATTATACCTATTCATCATTTAAAACTATTTTATGGATTGTATTACGGTATTAATAGTTTCAAATAGAGCTTATTTGGTAGAAAAATACAAAAAAAAAACGCAGTTTTAATAAAAAATATAGTTTAAACTTTTTTTTTCTATTTTTTTGACATTAATAGATAATTTTGAAGTTTAAGTTTCATTTCACTTTTTATTTGCGATTATTTAGAGCCCGATTTATTTTCTCATGTTATAAATTTAGAAATTTGAAAAGTTATAGCTAAATTTACCTTTTTTTCTAAATATTTGGTAATTATTTATGAAAAACTAAAAAAATAATAATAAATTTATGGTTTATTTTTTTAGATTGTATATATATTGCTTTTTTTAAAATAAAATGCAATTTTTTATGAAAAATATGAAAATTTCCAATAGAAGCCTTACTCTTATGAGTATATTATAGATCGAAGAATGTTATATTTTATTATATTTAATAGAATCAATATATATATTCTTGAAACTTAGAGTAAAATACGAAAATTCACATTTTAATCTATAAATTATTAAATGTGCAGTATTTCTAGGTGTAATTTACAAAGCTCATAACCCCTTATACTTCGTGCCCAATTAATCTCTGGTAATATTTTTTTTAAAAAAAATTTAAACTGCAAATGTTTAATGTTATCATTTTATGCTTAAAATTTTCATAAATAAATTAATGATAAAGGTTCTATACGAATTGAGTAAAATATAGAAGATATGTGTGATTCTTCTCGAGATTATGACAAGACTTATAGAAAAAGATTTAAAATACCATATTTATTTAAGGAATGGAATTCACGCTTGATTTTGAAATATAATAAAATTTTATGTGGATATAATACTTTTAAAAAAACACATGAGTGTTAAAATACTAAAAATTTTCTACACAGATTTTTTGAAAAATTATATGATATTATAATAAAAGGATTAAATTGAGCAAATTGCCTTTATAAAAGGTAAAAGAATTGTCAGAGGTTAATAAAAAAAGTTAATAGTATTGTTTAAAAAATTAAAGAAAAATTAGTTCTAAAATGAAAATTTATCTGAAGAATAAGTATTTCCGACTTAAATTATTTTTAAAATAAAAAAAACTCTATTGAAAGATTTGTTGTTTTTTTTTGGTATTTCATTAGAGTTTAGTTGAGCTAATTTATTTAAAATTATTTATTTCTAATAATCCGAATTTTAACAAAAAATCTATATCACTTTTTTTTTATTTGAAAAAATTACTAAGAATAAGTTAAATGATCTACTTATGCCAGATTTATTGATAAAATATTATTCAAGAAAAAAATAAATAAAAGTATTAATTTTACAGGAAAGGGTTGAAAATGAAGATTTTTTACATATTATCTCAGAGAGGCTTTTAAGAAGTCAGTTTATTATTATTTATTCTATAAAAAAATTACCAAAATAATCGTGAATAATCATCAATTTTTTTTTGAGAATGTTTTTAAAAATACAATCTGACATAAATATCTTAAACATAAAAGTATCTTTAATAAAGGATTAAATAGAAAATTTAAGTGGAGTTTATTAAATTTCTTAATAGAAAGGGTAAATTAATGCTATAATAATAATGCTATTATGGTTAAATGAAATAAAAAGAGATATATCTTTATGTGTTTAAGTATAGAGATTTAAAGATTGAGAATTTAAAGAATACGTTAAAGATGTTTATCAAGGATAATTATTCATAGGAAATGTTTATTTTTTGCACAAGGTTTTTAATTTTTTAATTTTTTTATTGATATTGATATTATCATTTATAAAATTTTATAAAATTTTACAATATATTCTGAATTTATCATCTTCAGAATTAAAATTCACATTGGATTTTTTTTTCTTTTTCTAAATTCTGATTTTTTTTTTTTTTAATGGGAAAAATTGTAAGAAACTTACAAAATTTTATTTTATATTTATTATCATAATTTATAATGTAATAGTTTTATTATTAGATATTGAGGATTTTTACGTTTAAATTTATTATTTTTGAAGTAAGAGCCTCAGCAAAAAATATTAGGCTGCAATACAACTAAAGTTTTTCAATTAAATAATACAAACTTTTGGCTAAGAACCCAGATTAAAAAAAATTGTGATAATAATTGGCCATAGAATGTTTTATTCGATAGAAATTTTAAATTTAATATATTTTTTATGAAAAGTGTTTGATTATAAAACGTGTGTTTATTTGAAATTAAAGCACTTTAAATCCAACACAAATCAAGCTTGTAAATTTGATTAAGTGAGAATCATTAAAGAATTCCGATATCAAACTAGTGATTTTGAACCAGATTTAATGGTTTTTTCGGAATTAAAAATATTTTAGCAACAAGAATAAAAAACTAAAGAATTTTTCAATACAACTAAAAAAGACAATCTTCTTACTGCACTTAATCCCAAAAAATAGATTTTTTTAAATTTTAGTTATTTGGTACAGACGAGTAGAATGATGTTTTACAAATAGGCTTGAGTTGTAATTCAATATTTTTGAGAAATCTATTTAATTTATCTCAACTATATCGTATGAGCTTATACTTTTGAGCTGATTTAGGGTTTTAAATATGTAAATTTATTTAGATATATATTCAATTATATAAAGGTTTACTATTAGTTTTAGAATGCACAAGGATCTTTTTTTTAAAAAAATCTATAGCTTAATTTTGATTTAAAAACTCAAACCAAAAAAATAAACATCTTTTAGCGATAAATTATCCCTAAAATTATTTAGAGATACTTTTTTACAAAAAATAGATTTTATTGAAATATAACAAAAAAAGTTTTTTGAAAAATTGATTTAATGATATGCACCTAATTAAATTTATAAAGACGATCTGTTTTGGATTAAAAGTGTTTTATAGGGAAATATACATACATTTATAATTAATTTTTTATTTTCAAATAAACTCACATTTTTTTATCAAACACTTTTATTCCGAAATATATTATCTTTAACATTTATATCGGATGTAACACATTATGGCCAGTTATTATTATTTTTCATTTGTATTTTTAATCAAAATTCAGCATTTATTTCATTTTTAGGCCTCAATTGCGAAGGTAACCTAATTTCATAATTTTTTTGGCATAGCTTTTTTAACTGACAGAGAATCCACTTTTTTATTACCGAGTTTTATTGGCAGATTGCATCAGTAAAAGCTATGCTAAAAAACAGTAGTAATAAAAAAGTGCAGGGTATAGAAAAGATCGGTATCCCAATCGCAAATAGATTTCCCTGTCTGCCCACCTGCTGTGTATTTTGGGAAATTATTTTCATATTTACCATCTAATATACTCCACCCGAAATTGTCTCAACTAAATTGAGCGACTTTGGGTATATAAACTCACTAATTAAGCATGGAATTAATGAGCGCAAATCCAATTAGATGGTTGACTTCCTCTTTAGGGTCTACTTCTAGTGGGATTAATAAAATCTAAACTCCCTTTATAAAACGTTGATATTCAGCATGCTCACTTCATTAAAACAAATCCACTTATCGAACTGGTCACTTAAATAGGCCTTACTAATTAAAGGGGCATTACTAACACGGATTTCGAAAGTAAATCAAAAAACAAGATGAATAGTAATTTCTATGTTGGAAACCAATGTACGGCATTTTTGCTAATGGTCAGAAAGTTTTTCGTCATTAACTTTATTAAAAAGTGTATCGAATGAACTTTGTTGGCTTAATTTGGATATTCGCGTGAAACTTATAATGTTTGGTGAATTTTTAATTTGAACTCAGGATAAAGAGGTTTGTGGTATGGTTTTGAGCTGTATTGAAAAAGCAAAAATTAAGAAAAATAGAAAACTCGCTAAAATCAATGGCTTTGAAAATAACATAATAGCATATATGCTTATACCATTACTTTTTTATTTGTAAGAGCATTAAAAAACCAATTAGTATCGGGTAAGCGAATAAAAATTATAGGATTGATTTGGATGATGCTTTTTGATCGGAAAGATACTGGTTTGTCAACCCCTAGTTTTGCGGACTCAGCAAGCATTGGACAATATTCTATACAATTAAAAATCTAAGCCTTTTCCTCGTCACCAATCTTGTTGGATGAGGTTATCTTGCAATTACTAGTTATTTCCATTTATGGTAACTGAGAATGAGAATTCAGAGTCAAAAAGAAGATATATGAATCGAATGGTTGATCATTTTTATAATAATGGAAATATGAAACGTAAAACTTGAATATTTTGATCACTCATTATCATATCAATGATTAGATGATTGTTTCAGTCAACAAATCTTCCGATAAACCTCATCTAAATAATTAAAATAATGCGTTTGAATTTACAAAACATATTATTGGATAATAATATATAATTATTTAAGATTAAGGTAAGTTATTGGGTATACATTTCTTTATTTGTCGAGGAATTTATATTTCAGATTGATATCAAGCTATAAAAAAAAACTAGACTATTCTGTGCAATGACTGATAAAATTATCGAAATGTCGGGAAAGATCCATTAATTGCGTTTTTAAAAAGCTTCTAACTACGAATAAAGAATTTTGTATAACCTAAAGTATCATTATGCCTCTAAAATCAGATGTTTTTGCGTAACGTTGGCATAATCTTAGCTTTGTAATAATAGGAAAATAACGAGTCGCTATTAAACCACATATATTTGGTTGTGTATTACACTTGTCAGGGGCATAAGTTAGGCTATATTGGTTATAAACGATAAAACTTATTGATAAAAGGTCCTATTTTTTTGGGCACAGCATCATTATATATAATTTAAACAATACCTTTAATGGTATAAAAAGAGGACAATTTCTAATTTAAAAATTACTCAAAAAAATTCTAGATGAAATCCTACGTGAATGTATGTTTTTTAGCCATTTTGGCATTTGGCGATGCCTCTCCAGTATATGGAGGAACTGACATGAAAGTACGTAGTGCTCAGATGGTAAATCTTTTACTTGATAATGCTGGTAATGTAAATGATACCTCTGTTTGGGACTCCCTAGCAGAAATGACCGATCTCTACGGCCATAGGATGACTGGCCATATTCAGTACGATAGATCTGTTTCCTGGGTCATTGGAGATGCCAAAAGATACCCTTCATTTACTGCTTGGGAGGAGCCAGTAACCGTTAATGTATGGAACCGAAATACTGAATACGCACAAATGAACATCCCCACTAGATCTCCTCCAACTGTCGACCTTCCTATGCTCGGATTAGGTCAATCCATTGGAACTGGTCCTGAAGGAATAGAGGCTGATGTTATTCCAGTGGAAACATTCGAAGATTTAGAGGCTCTAGGAAATTCGACTATAGCTGGAAACATTGTCTTGTTTTGTGCCGATTTTGTCAGTTATCGCGATAATGCAAAGTACAGATTCTCCGGTGCATCCATGGCAGAAAAGTATGGTGCTGTTGCTGTACTTGTTCAGTCCATTACTGGTTACTCTCTTATGACACCACACACAGGAGCTATGAACCCTGCATCAATTCCTGGTGCCGCAATTACCATAGAAGATTCTAAACTTATACAGAGGATGTACAATAGATATAACGAGGCTCAAAAGAATCCATCGATTCCTAATTCAGAAAAATTTATAAAACCACGGGTAAAACTTGTCATGAATGCAGAGAGTTACGAAAATGCTAAAGTTTCTAGTAATATAATCATCGATTTGAAAGGTTCTGATAAATCTGACGAAATCGTTCTCATAAGTGGTCATTTTGATTCTTGGGATGTGGGGGTAGGTGCTATGGATGATGGTGGTGGTGCATTCTCTGCTTATGGAGCCCTCAAAATGATCGCTAATCTACCTGCACGCCCAAGCCGTACTATCCGTGTTGTTATGTGGAACAACGAGGAAACTTTGGGCAGGGGGATGTATGCTTACACCGAAGCTCACAAAGATGAAATCAGTAAGCATATCTTTGCTATGGAATCCGATGTAGGAAACTTCAATCCGTGGGGAATGCAAGTTATGGGTACTGATGACGCAATAGCTAAATTGGATGCTCTCGGCAAAATGTTTTTGACTACTGTAGGTGGAGGGAATATTACAAAATCCGATGATCCTCCTGATGCTGATATTGAGACTCTATGTAACATGGGAGTCACCTGTGGCGGTTTTGAGCCATTAGATAAATATACTCAGGCTATACCACTCGTCCCTGCTGGTACCGAGGGCTACTTCCGTTTCCACCATACTCAAGCCGATAGAATGGAGGTTTTAGATAAAAATCAGCTTAGAGCAAATTCAGTCGCAATGGCCGTATGGGCATATATTTTAGCCGATCAATGACTCTAATCTAATTAACTTTATGTTGATTTTTTATCATATTTCAATCTATTAATATAATTTATTGTTTGTTATACATAAATAAACTTCATGTATTCTAATTAAAATTTCCTATTTTTTATGTGTAACCTGATTTTTTTTATAGGTATTTATTTAAATCATTTTGGTGAATTGGCCAATGATTCTACTGGGAATAGCCGCAGTGCCACTAAGTGGGAATCACTGCTAATTACCGGTTGCGACTACTTCCCAGAGTGCGACACTAACATCAAATGGTCTGATATTACCATGGCATTAAGTGATACATCTAAACATACTTTAAGTCAGCTACAAGCT
>LSSL01005066.1:0-10450 GCA_001953115.1 Smittium mucronatum
CTGTATTTACCTGGGCAAATGTAAGAATTTGTGGATTCGATTTCTGCAATGTAGCTGGGGAGTTAACTTTTAGTGTTGTGGTTTTTCTGCGATTCTATTGTTTTTCTCCCGCTGAAAGCTTAGAGAAGAGAGAGTTTTAGCACCAGCATGAAGCTGATTAAAGATTTTTTAGACCCTCCCCCACCAAGGAGTTTGAGTTTTAATTTAAAGAACGCACAAAAAATTAAAGTAAACAAATATTTAAAGTTTATTATTCACACCAATGTTATGTAAACAAGATGCAAAAAGGAGCAGATTGAATACGATTTAAAGTCACCCCTATAGTGAAATCTAATAATAAAGATTAATATTTAATCTTTTGATCTTTAGCCAAGAAGGCGGAAAATTCTTGGTAAGGATCAGCAGTGAAGTGGGTTTCAGTCCACAAGTCAGGGGTCAAGAAAGAGTAAGAGTTACCAATAGCAGCAAAAGTTGCCTTGACAAAGTTACCCAAAGTTCTAGTAGAACCACGGGAAGTAGTGTAAACATCGGTGATACCAGCCAAACTCAACAATTTCTTTGGGGTAGGAGCAGCGACAATACCAGTACCGTGGGGAGCAGGGACCAATCTACATACAACGGAACCACACTTTCCGGTGAGTTTTGAGGGAACGGTGTGGGGTTCACCAATTCTGGATCCCCAGTAACCTCTACGAACAGGGATGACAGAGAGTTTAGCCAAGATAATGGCACCACGGATGGCGGTGGCAACTTCCTTAGCGCATTTAACACCGAGACCTACGTGACCGTCAGAATCACCGATGGCAACAAAGGCTTTGAAACGGGTACGTTGACCAGCACGGGTTTGCTTCTGAACAGGCATAATCTTCATAACTTCATCCTTCAACTTGGGCAAGAAGAAATCGACGATCTGGTACTCCTTGACAGGGAGAGAGAACAGATAGATTTGCTCCATAGATTTAATTTTTCCCTCCTTAACGAGACGGCCGAGCTTGGTTACTGGAACCCAGGCTTGCTCTCCATCATCTCTTCTTCCTCTTCCGCGGGAACCTCTTCCACGATCACCTCTACCGCGGTCTCCTCTTCCACGATCTCCTCTTCCGCGTCCACGTCCAAATCCGCTTCTATCGCGACTATCGGCCGGTCTTGAGTCAGCCATTTGCTATATTTAAGAAAAGGCGTTAAAAGTTGATTCTGATATTTAGATTGGTATTTTTGCAGAAATAACACTAGATCGTTTAAAAGCCCCAAATTATAATATCATCAAGGTAAAGAGGATTCGATTTCATTTTTCGTATAATATTCAAATCAGTCCGGCTGGAAGCGAAAAAATTAGAAAAATGACTAATAATAATGTGAATAGACTTACATAATCTTATTATATGTATTTGTTTAACTTCAAATAAGAAAAAGGGGGTGACAGCAGATTCGAAAATTTATCACTGAAAACTCCAAAGGAATTTTCATAGACCTAACATGACATTTTAATTTATACATTGAAATTGAATCTGCATCAGATGCAAAAAAGTCGTTTTTATTGGTCTGATTTCAGAACCTTTAATTTTTTTTTTTATTCGTATAACTGAATTATTATCAACCTTTTATTGGATAATTAATTCAACATAAAAAATCCTATTCAAAAAAATTACTATTCTGATTTGTATAAAAAAAATTTCTGAAATTTGTGCGAGAAACCAACCATCAAATAAATGACTAGTATTAATGAGATTAAAGTGATAACAACATTTTAGGGGAATATAAATTAATCAATTAAATTAATTATTACCCATTTAATATTAAATTCCTTGCATAGGTGGTGGTATAATTATGGATATCACTGATAATCCAATAGTTTTAATCTAATTATATATGAGGTTTTTGAAAAAATTTATTGGCATAGCTTTTTTATTATTTATCAAAACAGTCTGTTGAAATCAAATAAGAAGAGGGAATGGATTTATACAAGAGCAGAAGATATAAAGCTTCATGATTGGATTTCAGTAGAAGTGATGGAAGATGAATAGTTCAACGCATGATTAAATTAGATGCCATATTAGAGGGTTTTTGTTGATATACTTATAATGAGCTATTGGGATAAAGTAAATTGAAAATATATTTAGAAGTCAAAAATGGTGTTGATATAAATATATTAAATCCATTTTTATATAAGTCAGATTTTTAAATACCGTTAAAAATGACAGATCATTTTGTGTCGAAATGGTTTATTTGTGCTCTGGATTTAGGAACTATATATATTAACCGGTAATATTTGCAAACGAGACTGAGTTAGTTTTATAATGACATAATTGTGGTTTGAGTTCATTGAAAGGCGAGTTAGAAAAACTGTCATAAATTAAAATTGTTTTTGTATTTTAATATAGAATACCTCACCATTTTCCATTTATTATAAAGTTAAAATCGTAATCATTTACATTTTATTATATAATTATGGTAGTGTAAAAAAAAGTTGAGCTCGTCTTTTTATTTTACAAGGATTTTGTGTCAAGATCATGCTGATAATTTTAATTATTCTATTTAACCTGCCGTATAGCCGAGTAGAAAAATTTTTAATAGTGGGGGTATTTTCAAATTTATACTATGGAGAGATGAATACATAATTAATATTAGAAGTTATTTGTGTAATCAAACATAGTCTCTGGTGCAAAAGTGGTCAAATATGTGAAATTTATAAAAACTATTAGTACAAAAGGCGTATTTGGTATTTCCCGTACTTTTATACAATTAAAATGGCTATTTTTGAAGATATATCCCATAAATATCCAATAAATGAAATATCGAGTATGCCCTTTCTAATTTATTTTAATTCAGATTTCCTTTTACAAGTAAAATATATCTCATTAAACTTAAGCGCAATTTTCACAATCTTATTTGAGCCCATGCAGATGGATTGTTGGATAATCAAAGATAAGGGATATATAAGATCTTAACTCTTTCTAATAATAAGCAGCAATATTGGTATTAATGGTTGTAGAAAACAAACTAGAATAAATCTGAGTTTTCTAGTTCTTCTATCAATACACTGGTAGGTTATTTTTTTCTATTTGTTTTAGAAAGTTTGAAATCACGATGCAGTATTCGAAATCTAAAAACTTTATGGTGGATATCAAAATATGCAAGGAAGAGGGGAAAGGGAAGTAGGGAGAGAGAGGGTTGGTTTTCTGAGACTATAATAAAGCATATTATTTTGATTGGAGTTTTTTGTTTATTGGGAGGATGTTTAATGTAAGTTTGCCTTTTTGCGAATGAACTGATGCATAAATTACACTTGTTATATTCTTAACAGAAATATTCTCTTTAGCCATACTCAAAGACGTGGCGTATAAATAATGAAGCAATTTGATTAAATAAAAAGAAGGATTGGTGTGACCAAGATTTACAATTATTTTTGATTTGGTGAAAAAATGTTATGAAGTATCTTGAAATAACACAATAGATATATGTTTTCAACATGCAGGGTCTCAAAATAGTTAAATAGCCGATTTAGAATTCAATTGAGTTTTAAATACTTATCTATTGAAATTGTCAAAGAAATATTATCTTATATTCACAATGTCAAACTCAAGCGGAAACCAGACGATATGCTTAAACGTTGGGGGGGTGCGATACGAAACGAACTTTAATACATTGAAATCTAAACCAGAAACTTTACTAGGAAGATTTTTTGTCGATCAAAAGAATTACAAACCTCCAAACAATAATGGAGAGTACTTTTTTGACAGGAATGGTAGGATATTCGAGAGTATATTGAATTGGTATAGGAGTCAAGGAAAAGATATTTCAGAATTTTTTAGTGAAGGTCAGATGGGCGACATTGTTGTTATTGAAGAGTTGAAATATTTCAAAATTCCATATAGCGACTCGTTTGTAAATTTAGCAAACCGAATAAGCAACAAATCTAGCAGTATACTGATGGACTTTTCCCAAACTATCCTCAAATTATGCATCATAGCAACGGATAGCTGTATGGCTGAATTCGCTCTGTATCCTCCAAAACATCAGGGAGATTATCACTGCTATGGAAAATATGAGTTCGACAGTAACTCAATAGAAACTGTGGGGTTTACACCAGTTCAATCGCAGAAGAGTGGATTTGGAGATTTTCTACCACCACCAAGACCTGGATGCGCATTCAAAATCCCAATTCCGTGTACATTATACAAACAATTGCTTCCAGCCCGTCGATTTGATCATCCCAGTTTTGTAGAGAAAGTAGTCGTGATTTTGAGGAAGCAGTTGCCTAGCATAAAGATTGTTAATGACGAATATATGTGGATAGTTTGTGGATTTTCTGATGAAGGAGATATAGCTCCCATAAACTCAGAGGTCAAACAAGAAAAGATTCAAACATATCCATTCCCGAAAAACGATTTAGGACCTTTATCAAAATAACTGTTAATAAACTACTAACAAGGTTTCTCATCACGCATTGAACCCCTTTTTAAAATCGTGTAAATAACATAGTAATCCTATCCATCAAATTTTAAAATTATAAAGCCCAGTACTTTTTTTGAAAAAAAAGTCGGATCCCGACTCATTTTAATCCTATTTATCTGTTATAAAACTTTGTGCCGAATAAATAATATTCGTTTAAAACCTTGTTTTTATCCAATATTGTATTTTGACACTTTTTTTAAAACAAAAATTATTTTTAAAGATTGGATTTTGATACATTAAAAAATTGATACATTCAAATATTAGGGACGCTTTTGATAATTGTTTGAAAATGTGTTGAATTTTTTTTTTTTTTGAATAAACAACACTTTTTTTCCTGATACACAACCATGGGCTTAATCTTACTACAATTCAAGCGTCAGCGTCTGATATCCGAAAGTAGCCGAAATGAAGATATCGGACATTCCGATGCTTATCTTTTAAACTAAAATTTTATGGGAGAGTTTTTATTCTTATTATTATTTTAAAAACTGGTCGGCAATTCCTCCATACTATCAGACATTCCCTTTTTTACAAAACATATATCAATCTATGTCCAGATAGGCTGTAATAATAATACCAAAATCACCGCCAAATAAAAAACCAAAGGTGATTTTTCACAATAAAACTAAAGTGTTCGATTAAACTTTACAGTAAATAATAAATTCATATACGGGAAATCTACAACTAGCTGTATTTTCTGGAAATGTAATAAATGAAGGCCAGTTAAACGGGTAATTTTTGGTAACCATTTTGAAATTGAAACTAGTTTTTTTTGTACTTTTAAATCCAATTTCAATACAGCAAAACTCCCCCGTATATATTTTAGCGTAGCTTATATCCAGCTCAGATAAAAAAATAAATCTGTGTTTGATATTTCAATCCGATATGTAAATTTCCTATCATCTTTTATTTTACCCGGTGAATCTAATTTAAAATACCGCAGTTTTATGAAATCTGCTTTCTAAGTTCAAAAAATATACGTGCATATTTGATCAGTCCAATTAATTTAGTCTGATCAGAAACAAACTTTAAATCTATATATTTTTTTTAAAAAAAAGCTGGTGGCAAATAATAGACTCTCACTTTCTTTTATTTGGTATAAATATATCCAATTGATCCCAAGTTTCTTAATATTAAATTTTCGAACTCAGTTTTCGGACTTCCAGTATATTAAGCATTTAAATAACCATAGACTTGGGCAAATTCATAAATAATGTTCCGTATAAACAAACCAGCTACTTCAATTTTGCAAATATGTAAGTCAACGTCTTTTAAAACTCGCATGTATAGTGCACAACCAGAGTTCAAACCCAAAAAAAAAACGATTTTGGACATAAACAAAAAACATTCTGCTGGCGACAAGATGGTCATGATAACTGCTCACGATTATCCTTCAGCCAAGGCAGCTAATCAAAATACTGTGGATATTGTACTTGTCGGCGACTCCCTCGCGATGACCATTTTGGGCTACGAAAATACCCTTGAGCTTAAACTAGATGAAATGATTCATCATTCTAAAGCGGTTTCCCGCGCCCTATCCATACCTTATCTCGTAAGTGATTTGACCTTTGGTTCGTATAATAAATCAAACGATATCGCTATCGACAGTGCCATCCGCATGCACAGCGAGGGCCATGCTGACTGCGTCAAGCTGGAAGGCGGAAATCCTTTTATTTGCGACCGTGTCCGACACATTATCGGATGTGGCGGTGTCTCCGTGTGTGGTCATATCGGCCTCACTCCCCAATCAAGCTCTTCTCTTGGCGGATTCCGCGTCCAAGGAAAATCGCTCAGTGCGGCTACCTCTCTCATCGAGCAAGCCCTCAATCTCGAACTCGCCGGGTGCTCGCTTATCGTTCTCGAAGCCATGCCGGAATTTCTGGCTGCCGGAATAACTAAACTCTTGAACGTACCCACTTTTGGTATCGGTGCTGGAAGGTTCACCTCTGGTCAAATAGCTGTTTCTCCCGACATTGCTAACTTTTCCAATTTGCCTAATCTTCCTAAATTCGTCAATAACTATGAAAATCTCGGTTCTCGTCTCTCCGATGCCATCGAGAAATTTTCCAGCGATGTCACTCAGGGATCTTACCCACACCAAACTAAACACGTTTATAATGTAGATCCAAGAATAAAAGATGAAATCCGATCATTCTTTATTAAGCAATACAACATAGAAATCTAAATTCGGAATCTTCCCTCCCCGCTATTTTTAATTCCTCCGAAAAACCTACTCAACTCATCAATATTACTCCTTAGATCTATATAGCACATTTACTTCCTCACCATCTTTCCCAACCCATTAATCTTATAATTCAATCTCTTGCTCAAAGACTATCATGGTTTTATCTCTTTGTATTTCAAAAATATTTTGCTTATACCTACCACTAATATCTAATAACGGACTTTACATGAATTAATTTTTGTTATTTTCTTTATTAAATAAATTACGATATGCTATAATAACAAAAAAAGTGTTATATTTCAGAATCAATACTGTATTTTTTAAATGTTTTCAGGGTTGATTTATTTAATTGGCCTATCCCACGTCTTGATCTTCCCGTGCATACACGCAGTAGTTAGTGAGCTTTTACTGAACTGAATATTGCAAATAGGATATTCATGAATTCTCACAGCCTAAAAATTCGAATTCAATTCGAAAATAATAATGTTATATCAAAGAAAAATTATGATAATTTTATAAGCTTTTTACCGAAATCGGTTGCAGGACTGAGACTTCGCCACGACCAGAACGTGGGTGCACTACTGGTTTGTCGCCCGGTTTAGGATCATGGGAATTATCAACACTTAATGCCAAACTGGGGTTACGCCCGTGCCCAGACATAGCCAAGCTGTGATTGCGACCGTGGCCAGATGAAGCGAGATTAGGTGTCTTCGAGAAAAAAGACTATAGTTGAATAATTTCAAAAAAAATTGGAAATTAACCTAATCTATGTAGTAAAATATGTTAAGAATAATAAAGTTTTACTTTTGGCCTGGATAAAGATGCCAAAGAAAAGTCCCACAAAATTAATTTAGTATCTTCACCGACAGAAGCAAATCTGTATTCATTAGGATCTTCGGATAAGTTATTGTCGAATGCCACTCCGGTGACCTAAAAGAATATCCATATGAAAATGGAAAAGAAGATAGTAAAATTCAGGATATTGTACCCATGAGTCGTGTCCAAAACATCTGGCAACTAGTTTTCGGTCAATAAAGCTCCACACTGAAACCATGTCGTCTTTACCTCCTGTCTAATGAATTTATTTAAAACGTCGACGATAAATAGTTAATAGACTACAGTAAAGGATGGTTGAAAAGAGCTTTATTTCAAGTTATTTACCAGAATATATTTTCCATCACCGCTCCAACAAACACAGCTGAAAGGTCCAAAATATGAAGGATAAACGTCCAGAAGCCTATTTTTGTTAAAAAACTATCGTAACTGAAATGAAACAAAAAAAAATCTGAAATAGAGATAGGTATTATAAATAAATGAACTTTACATCTTTTTTCTATAATCTATTGTTCTCATGTATCCATCTTTACCAACTGCAGACATATGAATGAAATCAGGAGAAAAGGAAAAGTCTATAAAGATAATATTAATAGTTAGAATGAAAAAATTATGATTAAAGTAAATAAAATATGTAAAGGATTGCCTGTGATAGAAATCTCGCTTAATTTCCATAAAGATATGGGATTTGTCTTTGGCTTAGTATTTTGAAGATTATCAAATCTTTCAGGGCCAGTATTGGAATAATCAGCAGGTTTTAGTTTTGTGTTCCAAGAAAAATCCTTAGACCTATCAACAAGCATAATGTACCCAAGGCTGGTACTAGCGAAAAATTGAGTTTCAGAGCCAGGGACCCATTTTACTTTAGTTATTTCACCATACTCCTCTGTATTTTTGTTTAATCGGTCATATTTTCCTTGCAATGGGTCGAAAACCAAAAGATCACCAGTGGAAAACCCCAGAATTATTTCAAGATGGGTTTCCGATCGAGTTAAAAGGTTAACGTCGTGGCAAGTAGGAGTATTATCACAAAAATCTATCCTGGCCAAAACTTGATCCTTATAGTAAAAATTTCATGAAGATAGTTAATTACTAGTAGATTTAAATAATCAAAATGATATCAAAAAAGTAATTTAACGAATTTTTTTTATACCTTTTCCCGTGCTTGCATTCCGGCCCATAAAAAGCAACGAGGACCATTAAAAAATAGAAAATGAGTTTGAGGAATGGTCGAGCTTAGCCATTTGCTAGCATTCACGGATAGAATTATTTTGGAGACAAAGTTAGAGTTGACTCTGTTAATAATACCTTTAACAGGAGGAGCATCATCGGTGAGAACATTCTTAGAGAAATCTATTTGGGCTTCATTAGGCAAAACACCAAGGGTATGGCGACGAGAATCATGATCAGTAGTGACTGGTTCGAGAATTGGAGGACTATTAGATTTAAGATTTAAATCTGTTTTTGATTCTTTGATGAGAGCAGAATCATGAGAGGCTTTATCTTTTTTCGATTTATTTAACAGGCCGAAAATGCGTTTTTCGTCGATCTCGGGTTTTCTGAAGGCGGGGGCTTTATAAGGGGCGGGTATTATAGAGAAATGGGTAGGATTGTTGATAACTCTGCCTTTTTCTGTCATGTTAATCATATTATCTCTAAAATTCCCATTGTTTTGAAGGTGAGAATCGAAAATAAGCATTCCCCCAACTAGAGCAGTTTTAGTTGTTTTGTAAGAAGGTTTGTCAGTACCTTTATAGGTTATTGAACTTTCCATTTCTCCATTAACAATCGAAGTAGGAGGTTTGTTCACGGATTCATAGATCAAAACGGGATCGATTTTTGGCAAAATTTGATTGGTGATTACAGAGGCAGTGACACCCATGGATAAAGACCAAGCACCTTCGGGTGTTTGTATTTCAGTTACATTATCTTCGTCAGACATATCGAAATTAGAATTTCACAAAAACTATCAAAAGATGTCAAAAAAGCAAGTTGTTATTAAGGGGAAGTAGCTTGAGGCCAATTTGAAGGCGAAAAGAAAAATTAAAAGGGCGGATCTTTGATTATGGAATATAACGTGTAGAGAAGCTTTATATATTATCTGGTTTAATACAAAATTTGAAACGGGAGTAATAGTTCGGTGGGTTAGAAAATTGCCCTGTATAAAAATCAATGTGGATTTTTTTCATATTACATTTGCTAATTATTATTATATAATTACTTGAGCTGTATTGAGGCACAGGCTGGAGATAAAGCATAGATATATTTCCTAATCGAGATTGAGGGCCATTGATTAGTGCACTTTATGGTCGCCATTTCCTAGAATGCTCTTTTGATCTCCAGATTTATAATCCTGGAAATTTTAAATATATTCTATTAGCCAGAAAAACACTTTCAGACCAACCAACAAATGGAAAAACAACATGAATCTAAAGATCTAGTCAGAAACCCTTTTTTCAACCAGAGTTTTTCATGGAATACGGTCCATACAACCAACTAATATCCCCAACAAGGTTGGAAAATTCAGCCAATTATAGAGATTAAATAGTGTAATAAAAAAAATATTGCTAAGCTATGAGATGGCTTCTTTCAAGAATGATCCCAAACAAAGCTCGTTTGACACTAAAGCCCCTAAGAGTGAAATACCTTGCCGTGGTTTAGGGGCTTAATAGTGTACTTTTCGAAGTACACTAGACTAAAATTTCACGCAGCGTTGTACTATTCTTAGTTGGGAGTAGTGGAGACAGCGCACAGCGTTGCACTATTCTTGGTTGGGAGTAGTGGAGATAGCGCACAGCGATTCGGAGGACAGCGATTCCAGAGGAGGACCATCTCGAAACAGGAGGAACCGATCGTTTAGCACAGCTGAGACATAGTTTAGTGCACAAGTCCAGCGCTCGACAGTCAGACGGATCTCAGCGTCTAACAGCTATTTGTAGGAAAGCCATGTCGATCAATCCCACGTTTGGGTAGGAG
>LSSL01005067.1:0-10866 GCA_001953115.1 Smittium mucronatum
ATTCAATTCCCGAAATAGTTAATTTTTTAATGATTATGTAAAGATGTTATTTGGTGCTAGCATAGAATTTAAACTTATTAATTTTGAAAAAATGCAAATATTTTTTTGGAATTAATGTTTTATTGGCACCAAATAACCCCCCTCTTACAGAGGTTATGGGGTATTGGCCGGAAATTTCATGATTGTAGTATTTCTGTTTTAATGAGCTCCAAATTATTTAGTTTTATTATATCCAACATACTAATATCAAATTTTTATGAAATTACTTCTCAAAATCTTGATTCAAATGGCAATTTTTCAAAAATTAATTCTCTTATATACTATATAAAAAATGTATACAAAATAAATTATAATCCGTTACGGATAATTGCTGTAGATTAGTCTATGGTAAAAATAAAGGAAGGTATTTTATGAAGCGAAAATACCATTTAAAACCAATGAAGAGAGGATATAAATTATGCTTTTTTTCTGAACAATCAGGGTATTTTTGGAATTTCCAAATATATCAAGGCAAGGTCAAAACAAAAAATCAGTAATTTAGGCTATAAAGTTGTAGCACGTCCTGAAAGTTATTTTAAAATAATCAAATAAAATTTTTTGAAAGATTTTTTACGTGGGTTCCATCAATGGTTTATTTAAAAAGCTTGGATTTTTTTTGAGTGGCGAAAAATAAATAAAAGAAGAAATATAACGAATTTTCTTTCAAAAAAAATGAAAAAATATGAATGGGACTGGTTTGAAGCGAAAGAAGGTATATAAACTTTTAAACGGATGGATTTAAAAATATTCCAATTTATTTCAAATTAAATCGATTCAAAAATCCTATCCTTTACAACTCGCGCACAAATGAATATACGAATGCAGAAGTTTCATTAACATCAATAATTTTGGATATGTTAAGACTACGGATTTAGCAAATAAATTGGATAAAAAAAATCAATTTATTTAATTGACAGAAAAAGTCTTAACTAGTGGCACATATTTTTTTATAATTTCATAGAAATCACAATAGTAAATTTATTTATTATATATAAAAAAATATAGGAAGACCATCTTGTAAAAATTTAAGAAAAAAAATAAAATGGCAATGGTGAGCTTTTGATGCTATTTAGTAGATGAGTTATGAGCTGGAAAGACGTTATAGATCAAATAGAAGGATATTTTCGAGTTTTTAAGAATTAGATATGACCTATTGCATGTACATAGTTGTTAAAAAACTCCAAAAATTATGCATCTATCGATATATACTAACTCGAAAAAAATTTCGCTTTGAAAAAAAAACAAAACAAAATTTATATATGATTGGAAATATAATATTTGTAGATCACATTAATGCCAAAGCGAGAAAAGTTTTTTTTATCAACATCATGTACATAATTTTTTTTTAATTTTTAAAATTAAAAAGAATTTTGATAGATTTTAATTTACTAAAACCAATTTAAAATCCTAATATATAATATAAAATCACATTTAGTAGTTATAAAAAGTAAAAACTGACACTAAAGAATATTTTAATATTTTAATAGCGATATTAAAAACAAATTAAATTAAAAAAAATTATTTATAATTTTTTTTATTAGTAAAAAAACTTGAATAAATTAAATAACTTTGGTTGAAAATTTTTACGAATAAATCCAAAAAATTAAAACAAACATATATTAGAAAAATAAAAAAATATTGAAAAGAATAAATGAGTGATCAAGTGAATGAGAGAATTTGGAAGAGTGAGTGAGTAATTATCTGAGAGAGTGTAAGAAAGTGGGATTGAGAACCAAAGAGAGAGAGGTTGGGGTGAGGGAGGGATAGTTTAATTATTTCGATAAAATTATTTTTGATTTGGTTCACGTTTTTAGATTATTTGGATTTCATTTGGATTTTGGATTATTTTTTTTTGTTGAAGAAAAAGTCATAATTTATAACCAATTTTTAAAAAATTTGATTCCGAATTCATCAATCACTTTGAAAAAATGGGTTAAAAAAATAATATATTCTGAATCTTTTAAAATTTGGACCACATTTAACTCTAAAAAAATTTAGAATTTTTTTTACCCGATAATATCTTTTTAATTATAAATTTGAAAGACATAAACTCATTTGGGCTTATACTTAATTTGTATTTTTTAAATATAAATTTTTATTCAACCATAATTTAAATTTTTTTATTTAATTAGAGAAATTATCTTAATGGCGCAATATTAAGAATGCCGCTTTTTCTTTAAAATTTTATAAATCAGTTTTTTTCTAAAAGTCAATGCAATTTTTTTTTACACAATTGAGAATAACTGACATATTAATCGACCAAATTTCCGTAATAATAAAAATACGAATTATTTTTATTGGCTTCCGTAAATAAATTATAGCCCATAAAATTTTATTAAAGGATTCAAAATTATTAACTTATCCAATTTTAATTCTAAATAACTTTTTTATATCTTAATGGAAAATTTTTTTAAAAAATGATTTTTTTTTTTTAAAGCAATCACATTATTATTCCCATCAAATAGTTTAATTATAATAAAAAAGTAAAATGATTTGGTTTTTTTTATACATTAGAATTTTTATATTTCTCATACTACGTGTTTTTCGTCTTTACATAATATCTTTAAACTTCTTAAACATTAACTATTTAAATTTACACATCTTAATTTTTGGAAATGTAAAAAATAATTTTTGATTTAAATTTTAAATATAAAAAACTTAAAAAAATTTAAGATATTTTAAATTGTTTTTGGTGGTAAGTGTTACTTTAAAATTTTGATTAAAAAAAATTCACTTTTATTTATTTTTTAAAAAAATTATATTTAGAGATTGCAATATCACCGTATCTATCGTCATAGCCTTCAAAGTTTTATATTTTATTCAAAATAATAATAATAAAATTTCCAAATTATATATATCTTAAAAACCAGTCTCAAAATATCATTGAAATAATCAAGGGTACAGAGACGCCACAAAAAAATATGATATAAATGGAAAAAAATTCTCTGTGTTACCAATGGAATATTATAGTGACCAAGAATAATTTGAACACATATTTTATAATCAACTTTCTAAGACACCTAGTGTAGTATATTTTTTGATTGGATTTGAAATAGACCATTTTGATGAAGTTTAAATGCTGTGTAAAATATCTGACTCTAGCTGGTGTGAAAAGAGGAAGAAAGTCATATTTTTCCCTTAAATATAAACTTCTATTTTTGTGAAATAAAATATGCATTATTTGAAATTTGAAAAACTTGGGAAAGACTTTAATAAATCCAGACCTTCATTATGTAATATTTTTAACACGAAAAAAAATAATTCATTAATGAGTATCTAATTAAAAATAATTTATTCACTATAAAGAAGGAAACAAAACTATATCAGTCTATAAATTTATTCAAGTGTAAGGATGTATCCTTAATAATATATTTCACAGTTTTTTTTATACACATTCCATCTGGTTTATTTCATGACAGCAAGATTCTCTACTGGGAAAAAAACCATAAATACTGAGTCAAGAGAAAAATTGCGGCTATATCAGATTTTATTTTTGCTTTTAATATCCTAGATTTTGAAAGATCCGGGCATGATATTTACTTATGGAGAAGAATGGAAAATAAATACAGAAATTTATTTGAAAATTCACCTTCAGATTACAGAATTCATGATGAAGATTGAACTCATCATTAATATTTGATAATGAAGGATAAAGGGAATTTAGGTCTTGAAAATATATTCAGAGTATTTATACTAAAATAGATACACATCAAATTTTGGAAATTACCTTTAATTCCAGAAATTTTGTAATACTCAAAATGATTTAACGGTGAAACAAGAATTAATAACAGAATATATTCTATTCCAATCACAAACTTACTATTGTGGAAAAACAATCGTTGAAATTTTTTTCAGAAGATTAAAGGGTATTTTTAAATAATGCGCAACACATATAGAGACTTATTTGAAAATTCGGAGGTATTCATATAATAATTTTTTCATTGCATTGCATTGACTATTCTGCATATATCAAACACTTTTAAGAATCGATGATATGAAAAATTATGGTTTTATTAGGGTAAAAGACAAAAGTAGCTTCGGAAAAAATGATGATAAAATAAGGTACAAAAAAAGTACAACAGATCAATTATTTTTAGAGGATTAAAAAATTTGACCCGCGAAAATAATGAATAATCTTATATAGCAACAAAAAATTAGGCTTTTTAAGAGTATAAGCCTCTTCTGAACCTGAAATCAGTGATTATGACGATCTTTAAGTATTGATTTGAGGCACCTCTATACATAATATTATCCAAATTTTGTTTATTTTTAGTTATAACCAGAATCAATAAAAAAATTTCAACCTTTTTCTTTCTCTCTTCCTTCAATTCCAAATATCATTGAAATTCATTTTCTTAGTTTTCATTAGCTTGGGATTTTTATTTCACCAATTGAAATCTAGCATAATTTTAAAAACCCCAATATTGGGTACAAAATAAGTCAATCGGGCAATATATTTTAATCGGTTATACATTTAATAAATCAATTAGCCCAATACACATAATAAGCAGTCAACCAAAAATATGGCACCTTTCAAAAGTGTAATTGGCCTCTCAAAACTCGAGAAAATATAATTACTAAGCTTAGCCAAGTTGCAATAGCTAAGCTTTTCAGCTTTTTTCCCTATCTCTTTTTCATAGTTTGACTAATATCTCCGGTTTATCTTTTTAATATAAAATCTTATTCCCACTGAAACTGATCATTACATAAATCATGAATTTTTATTGTAAGAATTTCTATTAACTATATAGCATTATTGGCATTTAAAGATATTTTATATTCCAAATATAAAAATCAATTTTACAAAATGCAGGAAAATTTCATTAGTAAAAAAGCAATAAGATAAAAATTTTATGCTAAAATTTTCTTACTAATGGTAGGATTTAGTTTTTAAGTCAATATTGCATAAAAAAAAATAGATTTTTTTGTAGCTGCAAAAATCTTAATAGGAACGAAAAAAACCTCATAAAGATATTGATTTTTTTTAAAAAAAAATAATGAGCATTTGTAGAGCAGCTTGAAAATATATGCCACCAAAAAAAGGTCTAAGATATGTAAATGTATTATTTTTGACAGTTGATAGTATGAAAAAGGTACAAAGAAATTTAATAGATCTTATTTAATAACATCATTTACAATTTCATATCAAATTTACTCTTATTATATTTATCTTCACGTTTGAATTATTGGTTTTTTTTATATATTTCCCCTTGGAAAAAATTTTATACCAATTATATATATATATATATTAATATTTAATTATCTATCAATCTTTCTGCAGACTATCTTCTTGGGTAAATATTAGGTAGAGTGAGGTTGGATTGATTTAATTAATGATTTTAAAGCTTAAAACTTTTCCTTGATATTTTTAGATAATTTTTTATATATCGCCATAATAAAATAAGCAGGAAAAGTTCAGTGAAATGTTGAGAAAAATTTATTTGTTTATTATCATCTTTAAAAAGGGGTATAGTCCTGGGATATAAAAAGAGCTTTAATACATATTAAACCCTTTTTTGGCATATTATTTTCAGTTTTGATAAAGTTGTATTCAATATTTTCATATATATTTATTTTTAAAGTGATGCAGTGCTTAATTTTTGAAATCTCATGCTAAAGATGTCAATAAAGAGCGGATAATAAACATGGGAGAATTAATAATATACCTTTAGAGTAGAAAAGACAAAAAGGATCATTTGCTATTAATTTTTTTTATCTTTTATGATTATTTTTCTATTTTGACTAAGGCTAAAGGAAATTCATTTCACGTTTGATGTTACTTTGATTTTTGATGTCATTGAAAACATATTTTTATGAAGTTATAAATAAATTTAAATTAAGTCCCAGCATACTTTCTCACTTTTTAACTCATATTATATCCCATAAATTTCCATTCACATCGCTTATGTAGTCTACTTTCAAAAAAAAACGGCTAGGTATTAAATATTGGTCTCCAATGCCTTTTATGATTTATAAACTTTGGTTAAAAGCATAAATTTGTAAACATTTGATATTAGTTTAGCCTTTTCGCCGCAGTTAGACCGTTTATTTCTATTTAAACATCCAACTTTTATGTTACTTTGATTCACACTTATGAAATCAGCAATCTATTGGTTAATTCTTTGATGTTAAAAAATTAGTTTACTGTGTTTTAAGGGATCGTAGTGCTTATCACATACGGAGAAGAAAAAATTTAATTGATATCTGTTTGAAGGAAACACTTAAAGATTGCTGAATAAAAGCTTTTAAACCTTATTAAATTTAAAAATACATGTTTTAATTGTTAATCAATTAAAATAATAGCCCAATAACAACAAAATTTTTTCTAAATTTTGGTGGAAGATTATATTAACTAAATCAAGGGTTTTTTTTAGAAAAGATAATATTAATTAAAAAAAAGGTGTGTTTTATGAATATAATAAGGCCTAATTTTAAGGCTAATTTTATTGCACAAAAAAAAATTATTATAAAAGTGTTTTTGTTTTTTGTGAAATTTTTTTAAAATAATAGAACATAATTAAAATGAAAAACTACAGTGTAATAATGATTTTGCTCTTTTCGTTTTTTTAAATTGCCTTGAAAAATCTTTAATAACGCGACATTTAAAAATATCTCTATTGAAATTGAATAATATAAGTATAGCGTGTTTTCATCATAATTTTTTATTTTAATTAGAATAAAATATTTCCTAAACAGGATAATTTTTGCTTAAATTTAATTAATTTTTCTTGATTTATTAAATTTTTGGTTTCCAAAGCCTATGCAATTGGCTTAGATAACCCATTTATATTATGTAAACTCCTTGCGCATATAAATATTTTATAAGTAAAAATTTGGAATCTGGAATGGTTAAACGGTGCTCTTACTCAAATTTCAATTAGGAGTCAATTATTATTAATCTTTTTCCAAGCGTCTCATCTTTATGTTTTCTTGCAGTGCATTTTAATTTTTTCCATAAAACCGGTTCTCCATCTTCTGAATATATCTGTTTCTGTTGCGATCTTATCTGAAAGAGCTAAATCCACCCTTTATCTGTTCATGTTCCAAATAACTGTTACTTATACTATCTTTATTCTAGAAAAATACATTTATGTAGTAGTAGAATCTTAAAAATATCTTCCGATATGGTTCTAATAATAGATTTTTTGTGATTTATGCTATATCCATAGTATTTTTTTTTATAATAATCCAAAAATCTTCAAAAAATTTCATCGATAATAGATATGAGTAATTCATTCTCTATTTATTACGCGTGTTTTACAGCTCTGTGATTTGTCAGTTTGAATTTTTATATATAACTATTTTTCCCTCAGTAATGATAGCATTGTGAAACAGTATAATCGGGTCGATGGATATTTTAAGTTCTGTATCCGTACCTTTGTTTTATTCCAATCAGATTCATTATTTCCCTTTGATACTCTTCCCAATTTTCCTACTTCGAGATACAGTGTGATTTCCTGTAATTATTGTCTAATAAATTTCTTTTAGTATTTTTTTTTATTAATTTAATTGGAGTTTCTACCAAATAGATATACTCTGGTGGCAGGGTTGTGATATTGTGATATTGCGATATTTTTACTAAACCTATCTTTTCTTTGGAATTTATCTTTTTTATAATAATTATGGTTTTTTTTAGAGCACTAATTGTGTATATGCCATAATTTTTTTCTTCCCATATTAAACCGCACCTAGATATAAATCTCCCGCAGCTAAATATTCCTCGATTTTCCAGTTAATTTATGCAATTTTTCTTAGTATTATAACCAATAATCTGTATAAAAATTTGACGCCTAATTGCTTGATGCTTTCTCAAGGCTAATTTGGTAGGTTTTCACTCTTTATTTCATACTTTTTGTTGAAATTATTTAAGAAATCTTTCCATATCTAGTAAAATTTACTTATTTTTACGATTTGATCTTCTCTTATAAGCATTTTTGTGTAACATTCATTTTCGCATAATTTCTTTGACAGTAATTGGAGGATGTGTAATAGAGTATTTTAATGCTTTTTTCCGTACCAACCATTTCATTTCTTAATTTAAGAAATAATTATTTTAATTTGGCTTCTAAATTTAACAAAACCAGCCCTCCGAATTTTCATATCCAATTATAATTAATGCATTTTAATTCGGGGTTTACATTTGATCCAAGTAAATTTACTCACTAACCTTTAAATCTTATTCGCGAATTTATTTTTGAAAGATATTATATTGTAGCAGTACCATAATTTAGATATTGTGAAGGTATTAGCCTGTATCATTTTCCCTTTGATTGATACTTTTCTATAATCATAACTATTTATTTAGTTCGGAATACTATTAGCTAGTATTTCTTGATTTTTTTATATGTCCACCCCTTTTTTGCCGAATAAGATCCCTAGATATTTAAAATTTTCTCTTGAATATATTGGTTTGTAATATGTATTTCATATCTTTGAGCATACTGATTTTTAAGTTTTTGCGTTTGAGTTTGATGAGTGTATAGACAATGCTCTTTCATCATTTCATCATCCTTCCCATTTTATATTGCTACTGATAATTCGTCATGTTGGACTAATATTTAATTCTTGTATCTCCCAAGGGTATCCCTTCACAATTTTCATGAATGTAGATTAGAACTAGTTCTATTATGAAATTTTATATTAGTGGAGCAATTTATAACCCTGTTTTAAGCTCCTTTTAATATTTATTGGTTCTTTCTTCTTATAATTAATATTTATTTATGAGTTCTAATTAAATATATGCAAATTATATCATTGATGAATTTTCAAGAAACCCCTAAAGCTTTTAGGAATTATAATATATGACTTCTAACAAAAATATCACTTTTTATTTTTTTCTAGTAGAAAAATATCCCTTTGAGAAAACTTAGGTTTTATTTTGCTATTTTCGAATAAGAAAGAAGTATGTGTATATTATCAATCATACCCCTTCCTTTTATTAAATCTATTGGCGATTTTTAATTATTTTACCGATGAAATCAATCAACCTAATTCTCATAATCTTATGAAGTATCTTTTGATCGCAATTAGAAATTTTTATCGGTATATATTTTTTAGTTTTTTATGACCCCCCTTCTTTGTAATTAAAGATATTTTTATTACTCAGTTTCATTCATTCCATACTTTCATCTGTTTATGATAATTGAAAATCAATATTATATGACTTTCCACTATTTTTTCTAAGCTTTTGAAGAATTATGAGGGTATCCCGTCTGTTAAGGGGGATTTTTTACTTGTTGATTCGTCTATTGCTTTGTAAATTTGGTTTATTTTTATATCTCAGTCTAGCATTTTTGAATTTATTGATTTAAGTTTTATTTTTATATTTGATAATAGCTCAGATTCGGTTTTTTCAAAAATTTCTCCTTTTTTGAATGACCTAGAGTAAAAATATCGGATTATTTTATTTATTTCGTCATTATATGACGCTATTTCATATTTAATGTTTATTTTTTTAGTGATTTGTATGGATTTTTCTCTTAATTTGAGAAACTCAAAGAAATATATATTTGAACTGTCTTTTTTTTCTGAAAAGTTAGATCTAGACTAGATTATTATTCCGACTCCTTTTTCATTTATTATTTTTTTTAATATCTAATATATTGGCATCTATACTTTCTTCATATATTTTAGTTATCCTTTTCTGTCTTTTCATTTTTATTCTTCTTATCATAACTATATTAAAAATTTCTAGGTATTTTATTACTTATTCGTATGAGCTAATTCTTCTACGTTTATTAGCATATTTTTACAAAAAAATTCATTTTTTTTTGCTCTTTGACATCTTTGAATCCTTTATCCGATTTTCGAATAATTATATTCGTTATTTTTATTTTTTGTATCACAAAATTTTATAATAAGATAACTTCATTAAAAACTATACTAAAAAATATGAAAAAAAGAATAAGTCGTATAGAAAAGACTATTATCCTAATTATAATAAGCTCCTCTGCCGGAAGACTTTAATGCCTTCTACCAGAATCAAACTGTTGACCTTCTGCTTACTAGGCAGAAGCTCTGCCATCTGAGCCAAGAAGGCACTGTAGTAATATCGGTAGTCTCCGTTTCCGATATACAGGGGTGTTAGGTGATTAAAGGGCTTTTTAGACCCACCCAAGAGATTATTCTTAGAGTTAAATAGTGATTCATCTTTGCGTTTGAGCCAAAAGCATATAAGAGAGGTGGATTAAGGTACTTACTAATGCTTTATTAGACAGTGAGAGTAAAAAGGTGCAGAAATGGGAGAGAGGGAATCCCCTTTTTCTAGGGATTCGTTTGAGTATATTCTCACTTAGGATAGATTATTTTATCTGGGGTTTTCACCCGTCTAAATATCACCCAATGATATTTAGAGATATACCTAATTGGACTAACTGGTTCCTTAATCTCCAAGATTAATTATTGCACAATGATTAATCCAATCAGCATAAAAAGATAAAATGCCCCACCGGGTATTGAACCCGCGGAGATAGACCCAGTCGTTGTCGGATGACTCCATTAGTTTTCTTTATATTTTAGAACTGGTTTTTTTTATTGGCTATTCTAGTTGGTATATGATTGGTAGCATTTATGTAAATAAAAATTTATGCGGAACAGACAAGGTCAACTGGCACAACCGGGAAGCGCTCGGAGCGCTAATGCCAGGTCCCGGGTTCGATTCCCGGGTTTACCAGATCTTAGATCGCATGACCGGAGAGCGGGTGATTGGGTAGGCCGTAACGTGGTCGGCCTATCCAAGATCTTGCAATCCGAATTATTTTTATGCATCTTTATCGATCATGAAATAAGGACCAGTAATATAAATAGCTCATATAAATGCCGGTATGC
>LSSL01005073.1:0-12543 GCA_001953115.1 Smittium mucronatum
GCCGAAATCGACAAAGCCATCAGACTGGTTTCCAATGTAGGTAAGTCTGCCGCCATGGAGCGGGTCCGAACCGAGCTGGGGATAAAATCTGTCTTCTTAAAAACCAGCACTGCTCGAGAGCGTGTATATCACAAATAGCCTAGATTAAAAACTTGGATAGCCGACCTCATTAAGTCGCCCATCAAGGCCAGAATGGCCACCTGGGGGACCGGCAGTGCAAGATGAATAAAAAAAATTTGTGTTCAAAATTCAAAAGGTGAAACAACCATCACCATAGTCGACAAGAAAAATAAAAATAACCGATCTAAAATCCACCAGTGGACGGTGGACCGAAAAATCGGCGGAAAAGGAAACTGGATGAATCTTCAGCTGCATTACCCTGACCTGAAACTTGGCCTTCAGGACATTGGGAAAATGCGAATGGGAACCTTCCGGACCGTCCAGCGACTATCAAATATGAAATTTTTAGATGAAAAATTCAAAAAAAATTGTCACTTGCAAAATCGATGTGCCTGAAACTGTCAACCACAATTTATTTAATTGTGTTTGATGGGATAAACAGAGAAATATTACGACCAGCCTGTTCATACCTGCACCGATCTGCTCAAACTTAAAAAATTAACTTTTAAATTTTAACTTTTACCGACTGTGAATAGTTGTAAAAAATTTTGGTTATGGGGGAAAAGGGTATAAATATAATTTAAGTCAGTTACAAGCTGAAATCACTAATATTAAATTTGAGATTGAAAATGATGAAAATCTGATTGGATGAGCATAGTAACTACACTTAAGCTTTAAATTTAAAGAGATTTAGCAGACAAATGAACTAATTTCACCTATATGAATTTGCTCGAGATTCAAAGGGGAGTTTTGTGAAAAAAATTCGGAATTTTATTTCTTTTTTTTAAAAATTCTAAACATATTTTCATAAAATTTAAATATTTATTAAATTTATATCTTAAAAAATTTTATACAATTCAATGCCTTAAAGTTATATGAATTAAGATAAAAAAAATTGGTACTTTCTGTAGGTTTCTTTTTTCTTTTTTTACAATAAAAAAATACGTTTGTTTTTGGATATTGATTAGTTTAAATTGATTGTCTTCGAATAAAAAATTGAATATAAAATTGAGACTTTATGAAGTATCTGTGAGTTTAAAAAATAAATAGAGTTTAATATTTGGCTACGATTATTTCCTTCAATATTAATAAAATAATGAATCACATAAAATAAATATAGCTTTTATAAAAATTTTAGGTATATTAAAAGTGTAAATAAATGATTTTTGAAATGAATAAAAATTTAATATAAAATTAATATAAAATATTTTTTTTGAAATTAACTCATATGGTTTTTTTTTTCGGGCTTAAATAAACTAAAATTCGAATTTTACGAAATTTTTTTTAAAAAATTACCAAAATTAAACATAAAAAGGCAAAAAATTTCAAATTATCATAACAAGGAATGTTATTAATATTTTTCTTTAAATATTTTAATTTATCAATATAAAAATCCTATTGAAAAAGCAATTAAATATATTTTTACTTAAATATCATATTTTGTATATTTATAATGACAATATATTTTTTTCTAGTAGAAAAATTAATTGGAGTGTCAGAGCCAGTTTAGAGTTGCTTGTGGTTGAGTCAAATTTATTCATAAAAATATATCTAATAGTGCAGTATTTAAAACAACTAAAATTTAGAAGATGTTTATTTACATTTTTGGTTTAAGAAAAATATTTAAAAATACCCAAACAAATATAAATTCATCCAATTATAACACATAAATATCTTTAAAAATGATTTCCTCTAATACTATTTTATTTTAGATTATATTCCTTAATTTCAAATCCAATAAATCAAAATTTAA
Source organism: Smittium mucronatum (assembly GCA_001953115.1). Classification (NCBI taxonomy): domain Eukaryota; kingdom Fungi; phylum Kickxellomycota; class Harpellomycetes; order Harpellales; family Legeriomycetaceae; genus Smittium; species Smittium mucronatum. Next base: position 1,874 of record LSSL01005073.1, read on the forward strand.
AAAGTATAATAATAAATAAACTTTTTGCATGAAATTTTTAAATCATTAATATTAAACCGATTTAATTATTAAAGTTGTATTCAGTTTTTAATAACACCAAACCACTTCCACATACCTCAAATTAGGATCTTATTTACAGATATATCACTTTTTCAAAAACTGAACCAACGAAGAGTTATTTACGAAAGAAACTGTTCTTAACCTTATTGATAGAGAGTATAAATTCATATATGACAATAAGGTTCAACGAAAATGGGGGTTTTTATAGAGTTTAAATATATGTTTAATTAGAGCCACTCACATAAACTTGACTCATTCGTCCTCAGTGTCCACTTTCAGGCCATCCCACTACCTGTCGGATATGCCTATGGGCTTAAGTAGGCAGTTTTTATAAAAATTTTACGCAAATATAACAATTCTTTTTTATATAAGATTAGATTTTACTAATCTTTTAGTTTAAAATGAAAACATAATGAATTTTACGCGGAATAATAACAAACGAAACATTGTGTGAAAAATAAATTTACAATGAATTTCAATTAATAGAAACATCCTTGGTATCAATTATACGAATAATAAAGCGAAAAAATCACATATATTTTAAATTAGGGAACATTACTCATCTTTTTGAAAAAAATTATAGGTAAAATTTGAATTTTACACTACGAAGAGTTTTATGTTATTTGCCAATAGATATTTGATAAAATTCAAAATTCACAAATGGCTGTAAGGATCAGGTTTAATGGGATAATTTTAATAATAAAATGTAAAAGGATTAGTTAAAAATGTAAAAGATAGGGGAAGAGACAAGATGAAAAGCTTAGCCATTCCAAAATGTCTAAGCTCCCTTATTTATACCATTTTCTATTTTCTAAAAGTTAATTATGCTTATGGGAAGATTTCTTCATTGTATGAAACATTCAATGCGTGTACTGAATCTATTGGTTAATTAAAATGGCTGAGGCAGCAAGAAATTTTTCAGTTGCAGCCATCTGTTGACCACAATATCGATTTTTAACTGGATTAATTCTATATTTTTTTTATATGAATAATCACCATAGATTACAAACAACCAGCCAATGGTTGAAGCAGCAAAAAAATTTTGAGTTGCGGCCAACTGGTGGCCACAAGATTGATTCCTAACTGAGTTATATTTCTAAAGCACACAAAGGAAAAAAAAATCCGGTCATTTTTATATTTATTATTGGTTAAATATGAGTTTTTAAATTGTGTGATTCTTAATGAAGAGAGCATTCTATGGCATAGCCCATTACATTACAAAACCTAAATCAATCTTTTTACAACCAATAAATAGTAGAAATAGATTATTATTGACTGATTAATTTTTTCCTGATTTTTATTAGTGGAAAAAAATTCATTGATTTATTTTTTTGGAAAATTAAATAAAAATAACTTTATTATGTGAGAAAATAGATTTTTTCTTATATTGAAATTAGCTAATTCAAAAAATCCATATAAAGGCATTTTAACTTAAATTTGTATATAAAAAGATAAAATGAAAATGAAAAACATATCATTAAAACATATAGTATAAAATCTAATTAATGTAGAATTATGATGTATAAATAAGAAAATGTTGAATTTTACTCTATACAAAAGTATAATTTTTTTAAATTTTTTTGAAAAAATCAATTTTCTAAAATAGCTTAAAATTCGCTTTCTGATGACTAGAATTTTAACATTCGAAATAAATCCCTTTAAAAAGTCCAAAAATTGACTAAAACTTTACAGTCAATTCCGCTGGTAAAATGACATAAATTTCAGAATAAAAAGTTAAAAAATTTTTTTTGAAAAAATCATAGATTTAAAATCCAATAGTTATAATTTTCATATTCGAAAAAAAAGTATGTTAAAAAAAGGAAATAATATATTAGCACTTTTACAGTGATATCAGATGATTAAAATAGTATAAAGATAAAAAAAAATATGCAGATAAAATAGTTTACATAATAAGTTTTGATTAAAAAGAAAAAAAAATCTATAAAAATATTGTAGTGCACACGCGTAATACAATCCAATTAGTCTGATATTGAAAAAAAATCAAAAATATAGAGATAATACTGCATGAATGTTTACTATAATACATATTTAAAGCTTTTTATTCGAGGTTCAGCCTGGATAGTGGCGTTGGTTTGTAAAATATTGTGTAAAGATTGTATAAAAAGAACTAAATGTGTACTAACTATATTTTTTTTAAAGTGTACTTAAAATCAAAAGCCAAAAACTAAAGTATAAAAGTACACTTATCGTACCACAAATATATCTACCCTCCCTAATAATTGATTATATTTAAAATTAAAAAAATTATTTTTATAAAACCGTCCGTAGACCTTCCAAAAAAATCAAATATTTTTACATTATAGAAAAATATAAGGATTATAATATTCAATTCAATTTGTTATTATGATTTTTTTTCTAGAATATTTCACCATGACCACAATGTCCACTTTTAAAGCTTTTATCCCGATCTTCTTCTATGTGCTATATAGAGGTGAAAAAAGCAGGTTGTCTAAGAAATTTTTTGGCTATGGTAAAAATATTTCAAGAAACGACTCAGGATGCATCTTCAAGTACACCTTTTTTAGTTCTAGAACTGGAAGGTCGATTATTAATGTTAATAATTTAGTGGTTAACTCCAAACTTAAGATAATATTAAAAAAAATTTAAAAGTTGCACAGGAGTTTGTCCAATATTCGATACCAAAAGTACAGTATCCTGTAACTGATAGCTCAAGAGTACTCATAATCTCAGCTATTTAGTCTTGTTTTTGAGTTTATCAAACTCAATTCAACACAGCAAGGCAAAATGCATTCGAGGATCAGTTCATTCAGGATGGAAAAAGCGAAAAATTCCTGAATCAAGATCTCCCATAGACTAAAACGTTGTTTAATTGGTTAAAGACATCTATAACCGTAATTTTCAACCATCTTCATCAACTTTAAGGGGTATCGGTGAATGCAACAACACTCTTGGAACACCGGTGATATATTTTTCTCATACAAAGAGTCAATTATATCACCAAATTCTTAAAGAAAACTCGGGTTTAAAATTGGGGTTGAATATCTTTTACTCAATTTATCCTAAAAATTTCAAGAAACCGGTCAAGCGAACAGATGAATGCTGTATTTTTGTAGCAGGAAGCAAGGTTGAATACTATACTGATACTCAGCTTCATCATAAGGGTCAGACTCTGAACAAGTGTTAAGACTGAAGGCGGCATATCAGGATTATATGGATCACAAATGCTGGTTGAAGAACAGAGATCACGATTCACAACTTTAATGATGATCTAGGTAGCAGCTAATGGATACTAATATATGATTTTAAAGAAAATTTTAAGATCTCGGAGCACTAATTGAGTCCAACAATTTATATTATAACAATAAGCAAGTATCGGAATTATGATTTTGCCTAATAACAAAGTCTGATGGTCTGATAAATAGAAGGTACTAGTATTTTTTTTCAGAAAATTTCACGCCCGAATTGGTGTACGCTCTTGACAGTCTTTATAAACTGCTAGGACCTCCGATATATCCTGTAATAGAAAAATTTTTCTTTGGAGCGACTCGGATCCTCACTTTAGGAACAGTGATTTTCTCTAAGCAATAATGAAGACGCTTCCAGAGAAATTCTTTAGAAAAATATTCTTTTTAAATTATTCTTTAGAGATCCATGGATAAAGTTACTTCGACGGACATTTCGAGTTACTTTCAAATTGTTTCAAGGAAATAGAAGCAGTTGCGGAAATTTCATCAATTGAAGATCTTTTCGGTGTTTTTAGGTCCAAAAAGGCTGATCTTATTGACCAAAGGCGTGATTATTCCAGTTAAATATAATATAGCTTCATCATTTACTATTAGTATTCGACCAAAGTGACTAAAAACATGAGGCGAATCGACAAATTTAAAAGTTATTTATCATTTTATAAATTTAATAATAATTTGATGGATTGTCCTATAAGTACTATTTTCCCTAGAGACTGAAAAAAGAAGTATTTTAAAATTATAATCACTATATATCTTATAAAAAATTGATTTAAACCAGCATCATCGATCTTTGGTACAGACGAGTGTTTGATTATGGGACCAAAATTGCACTCTTTCATAGTTCAAGGATAGTATGACTTAGAATAATCAAAGCACTTCCATATTTCCAAATTAAATTTGTATATATTTTTTTATTTGTGTTATTTTATTCAAGTCACTTATTAGTGGAATCGTCTCCGTTTACATCGTTAATTTATTAAAAATATGGCCTAGAATCGATAAAATATCTTACTCTTAGTGATGGTTACACTAAAAAAAAGTTTTATTGGGTTAAATATTTCAACCCTTTTCTATACAATTATTTATGTATAGTATTATAGTTTTTACTGAAGAAATATAAAAATAAATTATTGTAAAACTATCTTTTTCATTTCATTATCCCATTAATTAGGCTTATATTTATACTTTTTATGTTTATTAGCACAAGAATTGTCTAAATTTGTTTTATTTTATTTAAAAAATTGCTAATTTATATTATTAAAGCAATAAAATTTTTCTCTTATTTTATTTATTTTCTTATTTAAAGTGTTAGCTTTTTTTGGTTTAAAGATCTATTTTCATAATTTTATGCACAAATTACAATTGAATTTTCATTTTTTAGTCCTTCTAATTTTAGGCCTCAATTTTTCAATTTATTTAAAATTCTATTGGCATTTTTGAAAATCCTTAAATTCAAATTTTTTTTATTTATTTATGATGTGATAGCTAAAATTCTAGTGCTTATATAGTTAAACAAAATAAAAATTTTGATAAATTTATTCTATTTTATTTAGACTTAAAATCTTGAAATTATTTTGTCACAAATGAAACAATAGGGTGCAAATCCTAACAGATATGCCTTACTTTTGCCATATCTATTACTTAAGAATTTGCTAATCCTTTATTTTTTTTTAAATTAATTGAATTATTTCAATATATATATATCAATTAATACCTGTCAAATTCCTAATTATGATAATAGAAAAAAGAAAAAATTTCACTTTTTTTTCAATAGAATCTGCTATAGAAAATATTATTAATTTATTTCTTAAATTAAATCAACCAATTAGCCAGTAAAAGAGGCTTGAGAAAAATTATTCTCTTCATTAAAAATTGCACATATCAACAGACCAATTATGATAGAAACAACATGCCACATTTAATTAACAGAATAATGTCAGAATTTCTCTTTTTTATACCCAATTATCAATTAAATAATAAGAAATACCAAACTAGTTTTATTTCCAAATCAGGAAAATGGAAATATGCTAATATAGAAATATCATTGATCAAAAAGAATCTCATATGATGGAAAACTTACTGAAACTATATAAAGATTTAATTATAAGGAAAGATTTTATTCTTTCAATTAAGATATTTTTCATCAAAAACTTCAACACACCTTACATATCATTCATAAGGTATTTTTTTATAGGCTTGATGCTATATTTTTAAAATTCATAACAGTTGTTAATAAATTTTAACCGTAAAATTTTTTCTTTCTAAATTTTTTCATATTGGATAATAACCTATTTTCCAGAAAAATGACCCTTATAAAAAAACGAAAAACTAGAATTTTATATAAGATTAATTGGCCGAGTATTTTTAATAGCTATAAAAATTATAATTAATTGTCCAATAGAAGTTTTTGATATAAAAAAAATGCTATGATTTTTTTTTATGGGGAATTGTTTTAAACTCTCCCAAAATAAATTTTTTTCACACATTACCTTCTTTTATGTTATTATCACCATTTAATTTAATCCTCTTAATACTAAAACAAACACCAAATACAATTTTAGCTATTTTTTTACTAGATTTTTAACTTTCAGCTATAAGTGGAAGTTTATCTTTTAGATAATTGAATTTAATGTTAAATCTTCGCTGAATTTCAAGTTTGGAAATATTTACATATTAAAACTATAAGATTATTGGATAAAAAAAAATAAAAATTTGTTAGCTGTGGAAAAATAATGGAAGAATGTAAAAAAAAAATTTAATATCCAATATTTTTTAGTTAATTTAGGTCATTGATTTCAAATTTGATTTGGTGTAAATTTATCGAATAATTATTGATATTCCTTAAAAAGCAGATACTTTTGCTATTAAATTTTTACTACTTGCCAAATTATGATTTTGGCAACGGTGGCATGACTGTTATCTTATTTAAATTTCACCTACTAAATATTTCATCTACTTTTTGATCACTTAGAATAAAATATTAAAACATGGACGTAAATATGTAATTTTTATGACAAATAGCTATTTCTATTTGCACAACAAATCTTAATTATGGAAATCTATTGGTTGATCTAGTAGGAGAAATGTGTCAGTAGATCAATATTACTGACACCTAATTATTTATTATTTTTTATGGGATTAAGGAGAGGTAATATACATGTTATTAATTACGCAAAAAAAGGTGATGCATGAAATAATTTTATTTTGGGAGTGTTTAATATAATGTATTTTTTTTTATTAATGCAAACATTCCTGGAGACGAAAGAGTTAAGCAGTTAACACTACAGGTATCCCTCGATTTACATGGGTATTTTTTAGAAAAAAAATTCGCATAAAATAAAATCCGTATAAAATAAATGATAATTATGCGCTATTCAAAGCATATTCTATGAAAAAAAAATTTTGAATTTTAAATTCGCGAATAATGAATAACTTTTTATATCTTTCATGGGTTTTGTATTAAAAAAATAATAAAATATCGCGTATAAAGAGGCTTTTCTCAAAAAATAAAAAAATTAGAATGTGAATTCATCAAATAATATAAAATGATCATGTTTCACTTTACACGTATTTTTTTCATCATATTTTTAGGTTATATAAAGTTAAATAAAATACAGAATTGAAATCAAGCGAATTATTCAAAATATTATGAGCCTTATAGTAAATATAAAGTTTATTAGACTTATTTAGAAGGGCTAAAAAATATACTAATGTTAATTTAGTGCAGCTTTCCGATAAAAATTTTCAATATAAAATTCACAAGCTAAATTTCTAATCATCAATATTAGATATCAGATACTCTGACCAAAAATAATGAAATAGTATTAATTGATATATAGTGGATTTTTATAGTGTTGTATACGCCTTCTACTTTTTCAGTTCGGTTAATGTTATTTTTTATGTAGATAATAGGTTGTTTACTCAACCCAATCCTACAATTTAAAAAGAGTTATAAGTAAACAGAATATATTGTCGTTTCTGTTAGCTTCATTCAAATAACATACAAAATAACATAATTATTCAAATTATATATAAAACACCCTTATTCATAGCTTAATATTATTTTAAAATTTAAAAATCAGCACTTTCATATCGAATACTTGTTAATTTTTATTTAGCCAAGCCTATAGATTAATCATATTTCAATTGGATAAATTAAATCAAGAAAGAGTTTAATTGATATTATATTGGTTAATTATTTCGCGGAAAATGAGAATTCGCATAAAAAAAATGATAGAAATTTTTCCACTTCGGGAAACATCAAAATTCGTGTAAAAAAAATGCACATAAAACGAGGAATACCTGTACTGATCCACAACACTACTTACGCTGGTACCCCATCACTAAGGAAAAAAGCAAGTGTATTAGTTTTTTAATTATTTTTTCCTTTCCAGTATCCAGTTTTTAATATGGCCTCTTCTTTAGTTTTACCCTTTATAAACAAATACATTTCAATACCTTTGAACGAATTTTACCACTCCTGTTAGTACTCGAATCTAACGAAAATAATATAATATCCAATGGAAAAATCAGTAAAATAATCCGAATAACTAGTCAAGACTTACATTCCAACCTTCATTTCATTAGTTTCTGGAAATTATGAAATATTCTATAGTATTTTATACTTAATAAGAGTCTAAAATAAGCGTAAAGTAAATATACTCGAGAAATAAATTATCTGATAAATGTGGATTACTAATGGTGTAGTCTCAAGTCATTTAAAATAATATGGTATTATTTTTTAACTCGTGATCATAAGATAAAAATTCATGAGATGGATTCATCATAAGCTCACTTGGTATTATAAAATGATATAACAGTTGGCAATTGATGGGAGGTACTAACTATAAGTCACATTCACTCGTTTAATATTTTTGCTGATTAACTGATTTAAACAAATCAGAATATAAAGTTACCATAGACTATCACAAAACATTTTATAGCATTTAGAAGATACAAATGGAAATTAAAAATGAAATTATTATAACGGTGGAAATTGAAAATGCATAAATTAATTTATAATTTGTTAGATAGTAAAATTTTCAGAAAAGTTGAAAAGATTGCACAGAATAAATATCCATAAAATTAAATTAGGTAAAAATTAAGTAATTTTGCGGAAAAAAAAACTATTCTTATAAATTGTAATAATTCAAATCACATAATTGTTATATCCAATAGGATGCCAAAAAAAAATTTCATTTTTTTTTGGGTGAAATGTAATTAAAAATAAGATATTTCAAAAAAAAAGAATCAACCATAAATGAAGTTATTAGATATCAGCTTTATTTCTGGATTTATTTCAATAACGCGACTTTTTAATGAAAAAATTTTTTTTTAAAATTATTTTACCAATATTAATAAATTAAAATATAAAATAATGTTTGGATAAAAGGATATAAACATAAATAAAAAAAAAATTGAAATACGTTTATCCAATCGCGTTATGTTAGTAAATATTGATTTATATCAAAAAAGTCATTTGATTGAAATAGACACATATTTATCGAAAAAACTGCTATTTATTCAATAAATATGAAATTTCTATATTATAACTCGACTAGTTTATTAAATTCACATTTATTGATCGAAAAAACTGAGTTTTTCACGCATTTATGCTAAATTACTCAAAATTTGGCGAATTTGCACAGCATTAATCTTTTGGATATTCGATAAACTAATAAGAAATTAAGAAAGATCATACATAAATATGCAAAATTTTAAAAAATATATAATTAGATACAAATTTAAGTAATTAGAGCAGTTTCAGCTAGACAAAATAATGTAGATCGATATAAAAAGTTTAAAATTTTTTTTTATTAGCTAGATCTTAATCGGCAAAATTCTATTCAATAGATTATCAAATTATCATAATCGTAGTTTTTTAGGATCTTAATTTATAAGTCTTAAAAGAAAAATACTGATATAGCTGATATTTCAAAAAAATTTCGTATTCGGAAAAAAGAATTATTGAGTCGAGTTGATATAATATTTTGTTATGTATCTATAATAATCAAAATTAGCTTAAGATATTTGTTTTTGTGCTTACAAAAGAAATCGTAACCTAATTTTAATTAGTTTTATATGTATTAAATATCAATAAGTGTTTAGAATTTTCAAACTTCATTTTTTTTATATGAGAGAATAGTCTTAAAGCAAAGAGCTTAAAATTCAATTATTTTTTTAGGCATTAAGAAGGCTAATATGATTAGAGGGCTCGACTGTCTACTTTATCCCACCTATCTTATAGACAAGATAATGTAACATAATGAAAATTTATTAATAATTTCATATTCAGATTAATTCTGAATTACTTCTCGAATAGTAAATCTGCTTTTGACGTGCGATCAAAATATAAATAATTTTTTTTTTTGTAATTTTTTTTTGTATTGAAAATAGTTTTATTAAGATATTTCAAATTTTAAAAAAATGATTCAAAGATTTTCGACATTCGTTTCTTTCATTTTTAATAGCCATTATGTATATTTTAATTTATAAACTATTGACGCATCAAAATTATATTAAAATAATAATCCCTGTAACTGGATTGAATGATTTAGTTTTATATAAAATGACCATTAAACAATTATATGGTTATATACGTATATTTTATATATTACCAAATTAATTTATATCTTGAGAATATAAATGCAGAATTGATTTCCATTTAAAAAAACAATTATCCTTAAGATATAAAACTCTATCGCATCAATTGAAATTCGGTGAATAAGTTAGCTAATATAATTTTGGATAAGATACTTGTATTTAAAAATCAGGGAATAAGCATAAATAAAGAATGGAACTATGTTTGCGGAATGCTTACTAAATACCAGCTATCTATTTTTTAATTAATATAACTTTTTGTCGAATAGAATTTTGCCGATTAAGATCTAGCTAATAAAAAAAAATTCTAAACTTTTTATATCGATCTACATTATTTTGTCTAGCTGAAACTGCTCTAATTACTTAAATTTGTATCTAATTATATATTTTTTAAAATTTTGCATATTTATGTATGATCTTTCTTAATTTCTTATTAGTTTATCGAATATCCAAAAGATTAATGCTGTGCAAATTCGCCAAATTTTGAGTAATTTAGCATAAATGCGTGAAAAACTCAGTTTTTTCGATCAATAAATGTGAATTTAATAAACTAGTCGAGTTATAATATAGAAATTTCATATTTATTGAATAAATAGCAGTTTTTTCGATAAATATGTGTCTATTTCAATCAAATGACTTTTTTGATATAAATCAATATTTACTAACATAACGCGATTGGATAAACGTATTTCAATTTTTTTTTTATTTATGTTTATATCCTTTTATCCAAACATTATTTTATATTTTAATTTATTAATATTGGTAAAATAATTTTAAAAAAAA
>LSSL01005075.1:0-15277 GCA_001953115.1 Smittium mucronatum
CCCCCCCAATTTGAGACTAAATAAATTATTCACCAATAGGAAAGATTTTTTTAACACGTTATTAACATATAACTGGACTATATTCTTTAATTTGTTGTATATATCTTTATAATGCAGATAATTCCTCTATTATAACACATATTATGACTGCCCTATGAATTATAATTCCAGCAAAAAATAAAATAAATTTGGACTTTTGTTAAGGGCCAATAATAATATATATTTATTAAATAATATACATATTTTCATAAACCATATTTAGAGGGAACAGTTTTTTGTTTTGTTTTGTAGGGTCTAGTTTGCTTCAGTTTTATAAAATCAACAAACATTTATATAAAAATTCCGCTCTTAAAAAAGCCAATCAATGTCATTAGTTGCATATTCCGATTCTGATTCGGAATCCGATTCGAATCTAGATTACCCAAAAATAAATCATGGCGAGACGAATTCGGCTTTTTCAGACTCAACTCGTTCAAAAGTGATAAAAATCAAGGTGGACCTTCCTTTAAGCACTCCACTTCCTTCAGATTCCCGTAGCAAAGAGAATTCGAAGATTTTAAAAGCTAGAGAGGATAACAATTCGAGTGACAAGATTTCCAATGCCTTAAATTCAATACTTCCTGAACCTAAAAATTCAAAAAAATCCATTGAAATAAAACCCGCAAATTTTGTCCCTTTCTCCGTGAATAAGAACAAAAGATCCCGAGTAGAAGAACCTGTGACATCTTTTAATGAGGATTCGTCTTCCAGAGCTTTAAATTTGCCTTTAGAAGAAGTTGGCGATATTTTCCCCATAAATATATCGGATATCAACAACCTTGTTCATGATCCTGAATCAGAAACCTCTGGCGATTTTAACTACAACCATGAGCCAAACGAAGATTCTTATTATTACTACGAGGAGTATCAGCAAGATCAAGATCCAACACAGAATGAAGAAAATGTCTTATCGGATTCAGAGCCCAATCTAGATCCAGATGTAACATTTCTCATTCATTATATGCAGTTTCAAATTTTCCACTAATAATCTGTTTGGATCCCCCAAATTTATTAAAGTTTACACTTTTTATTTTTTCTGTTATTTAAATAGTTCATCAAAAACCTTGGGAAATCAGAACGTAGAAATCTGGAAAATATCAAGATCAAGGATATTAGCCAGTTTTCTCAAAACAAAGAATATAATCCACTTTCTGGAGATAAAAAAGCTCATATTTCCAACATTCCTGTAATACCAGCTTTTTCGGGAACTGTAATTCTGTTCAATCCTCTTTCCCCGTTTCTAATTCCTTTTGCTTTACTTTAAAATATATACCAAATTAATTTAATGTATTTTTCTTGTATTTATATATTTTAGGGATCCGCGCCCTCAAAGATGCAAAAACGAAAGCATAATATCATGTATTTGGCATACGAATCGAAGCAGAGAGAGGAAAAGCTACTGGACACTTATGCAAACAATAACAAAACAAAAAATGAGACTCGAGCTAAATACGGTATATATTTTATTTCCTATTACTATCTACTCGATTTTTCTTTTTGTTGTTTAAACCCATTTGCTAACCAATGAAATTTTTATTCTGTTCAAATTTAGGGTTCTAAATAATAATATTGTCTTGATATCAAATTCCATTCAGTTTAGACAACATATCCAGCATATAAAAATTAATCATTTACAATCTTATTTCTTTTCGTATATAAATTCTATTTCAATCCTGTAATAAATAAAAGATAAATCTCTGGTAAAAAGCCGAAAGCTAATTCTCAATGTAATTCAATGCAGAATCCCAATATGATTCAACGTCGGCTCTAGCCAACCATTCTTTGGCGATTTTTTCGCTTGGGCAAACACGCACTTTGAATGCTTTAAAATTATTTTGAGCCACTTGACCTTCCCAAACCATGACGCATGAGTTATTTTCATAGTTGAATGTCTTTCCTGGCTCATCGGGCCCAGCATTTGAAGATGGCTGAGTGTCACCGCCGCTTTCGGGAACGAAGGAGTCTGACAATCCATTCCCAGTTTTGGTCTCGTCAACGTAGAGGGAGGGTTCCTTCCAATTCATCCTTCTTAACATGAGCTTTTTGTAAGACTGAATGGCTTTAGAGCCTCCTTCAACAACAACCAGACAGAATCTGGGGTAAATAATCAGTACTCCAGTCAGTCCTAGCTGCTGTGCATTAATATTGATTTTGTATCTCAACTTTCCATTGTCCAAGTTTTTAACTTTGTAAACTGAGGTAAAGATACCATTTATAGCCACATCCAGTTTTTTTTTCTTATCCAATTTAGAATGGATTTCTTCCTTTGTAAGCTTTCTTTCTTGGTTTGATTTTAAATGCTGTTGTAGCCGCTGGGCCATTTGTTTCTTTGCAATTGCCTCCATTTTAGTTGGGTCTTGGATTGCCTGCATTCCACTGGCCCTCATAATGTTGGAAAGTTTCAGTTTTGGGGCTTCAGGTTCTAACAGACCCATTCGGATCTTTTCTTGCTTATCTTTTAATTGTTCTTGTCTTCTTTGTCTCCTCATTTTCTTGATCTCTTTTTTGGTAAGGAAAACCGTCTTTGGTTTTTCAATAGACTTATCCTTGTTATCGTTTGGTGCTTGAATGGGAATAGGATGCTGAATGTAGTGAGTAATCACTGGTATTATAGGATTACCAGATGCAGACACTCCAACTTCAGGGCTAGTTATCAAACTGAATAGATCTTTGTAGTTGGGCTGAGCCAATAGAGGGGCATCCCACCATTCAACTTCAGGCGGATTTGGCATAACCAGATTGGATATTTCGTTTTCCTGCAATTCGACTACACTACTTAGCCCTGCTTTTTTAACTCCATCGGCTATTTTTTTCTTCATCTCTTCTAGTCGCAATTCGGCTCTAATTCTTTCTCCGATTTTAACAAAAGTCCCTTTTTTGGCAAAGTTGAACCCCTTTCTTTTGTGTATTTTGTGCCTTGGAGATGGTAAATCGAGGTTTTCAAAATGACTTGATTCATTCGGTTTTCCTTCTGCATAAGGGTTATTGATATGTTCCAAGTAAGGATTATTTTCTAAAGCAGAAGACTTTTTCACTTGTTTTAGAAGGGGGAATACATCTTTGGGAATATGGCTTGAAGGTTCCAAAGTTCCTTTGGATTGGTTAGCCTTAATAGTCGAAAATTTGGGCATGGGTGCTAGGTTTCGTTGTTTTTTGCTTTTTTGAAATAGTGAGCCACTTGAAGAAGAAAGATTCCTTTTTAACATGGGATGCAATTCAGCGTTCAAACCACCTCTTGAGGGATCAGTAGTTTGGGGAGTGAGTTCGACGGCTGATGCAGGATTTTGAGGTTGTGAAACGTTATTAATAGTACCTAAAGCCTGAAATGTGCATATAATAAATAGACGGAAAAAATTAAAATCTTAAATATTGAATAATATAGTTTAATTCAAAGGAAAAAAGCCGAAAATTCAAAATAAGGATATTACTTTATATTTTTGCAATTGGATCTGGGCTTTAGCTTTCACAGCTGCTATTTGAGCTTGGATGAGATCGGTTCTTATACCATTTGAGAATACTCCTGTTCCTGCTGTAGGTTTATTAAAAGATGAAGTCAGAAGATTTGGGTTTGGTAAAGGATTTGTGTTGGGGACAAGACTAGTAGTATTTAGAGCCACGTTTGGAGTAATCGGAGTCGTTTTCACCATTTTTGCAAACTTCTGCATAACAGAGGCCTTTTTTTGAGCCAAAATCTCTTTCAGCTTTTCCTGTAATAAAAACCAAAATTGAAATAATTATTAATAAACATCCTGAATTAAATTTAAAAAAATAAACGTTTTAAAAGAATAAGATTTTATTACTTGTTCCGAAACATTTTTGGGCCCCATTTTCAAATAGAAAGACTATACAAGGCTGCCTAATAAAAATATAATGTTTATTCGGCTCTTTTAAATCTAAATTCCAGAAAATAATATAGAAAATAATCAAAACTCAAACAGATTATTAGTCGATTATTGCTCTCATAAACTAGAACCCATCATTGGTGATATTTTTGCTTTTAACCCTTTTGAAAATTGGCGAATGAACATTTTTGAAAATTCATTGGTGATATTTCACGCACTTTGCTATATTATTTAAGATTTTTATTGGATGAATACATTAGTTTAAAAAGGTAGGGCCAATAACACAAACATGATGATTAGCAGGATAAATAAGCACTGAATGACAAAACCTCTCAAGTGTAAGTCGACATTAACACAGATATTTGTGAACTGAGTGAGCCTTTCATCAACGATTACGAATTCACAAGATATATAGTTTTCAGGAATGCTAAAAATTAAAGAAATCATTCAGAGGTTCAAAAAAAAACCTGTTGAAACTGTAAAACTTAGTAAGCATCCTTTGTCCTCTCAATTTATCACTGCCCTATAAATATAAACTGCTCATATTGTATCTTAATAGCGCCAACCATAGACAGCATCGTTTCTGTAGTATCGGTGTTGATTTTTATTCTTATTGGTATTCCTATTTGGATTTATACTACTAGCGTCCATAGAGCTGTTTTGAATAGTGAGGGAATCAGGAAGCTGGATAGAGATTTTGTAAGCAATAATAATTTTATTTTTTAATAAATTAAAACTAATATTTTTCGTTTAGTTTTTTTTTTACTAATTTTTTTGGGCGCATATTGTTTTCATGTTCTTTTAGATAGTTCAATTCCCAGTATTAATCGACCTTGATGTTTCACAATTGTCGAGCTCAAATACTGAAGTAATCGAAAAATTGTTTAAGGATGAAATTCAAAAAGCTTCCTCTCAATTATTTATAAATCCATCCCCAAATCGACCTGGTCTAAATTACTTTTTAACGATAAGGCCTAGCGAGACTAAGCCTATAGAGAAAGGTCCAAAATCTTCCGAATCAATCAGAGTGAAATTTAATATTAAAAATTCATTGGAGAGAGTTGAAGTCAATGTTGAAAAAAACGGAATGATTCTGACTAGTTTCAAAGAAAATCAAATTAGTAAAAATATATATAACCTATTCATCGTGCATTTAATTACTACTACTTAATTTACCTGAAATTGTATAGCTTACAAATTATTCCTATTTTTATAGAACTTGCAGTATCTGAGACAACTGATTTGATCAAGAATATTCTCCTTTATGAAATAAAAAAATTGAAACAGTCAGTATACGCCAGAAATAGACAAAGGGTAATTAATATATATCGCAAAAAATGTCTAGGAAGTTTTTAAATTTCTTTTAAAATCATTTTTTTATTATTAAAAAATGTTGTAGAATAAGTGGGAGCAATTATTGATACTCGAATATTCTCCACAGTATTTAATCAATCTAAGTCTTGTGAAGGAAGGATTCTCCGACCAGGTGATAGATTGGGAGATTGAGCAGGCAATAAAGAGCTATTTGGAACCATTTCTATCCAAGCTTGAATCCACAAGCTCTTTCAAAATAACATCGCAAATACAAAATACGGTGAAGCTTGAGGTTGTTCCAATCAAAATGAATGATAGCTATGCCATTGAGACAAAGAGTATTCCCAATTTCATAAACTCTGCTGAGTGGAATTTCGGTAACTACATTTTCAAAAAATATGCACAAGTCTAGTATTTTTTTTTTGGTTATTAAACTAATCTCACTAATTTTAGCCTCCACTGAGCCTACAATTCCATCAATTCAGCTCATAATATTCATACCAAAAAGGGATACCAGCCCGCTAATTTTAAAAAATCCAAATGGTACAGAATTACATTATCTAGATAATTAATCATGGCATCTATTTATTACACTTTTTCAATCAACATTTGTAGGAGAAAACAGTCAAACCAACTCATTTTTGCTTCCTCAATGGGGCGGTGTATATGTGTATAATCCAAAATATTCAGGGAATCTGACTGATTTGCAGTTCGATTCAAAAATATTTTTGTCTAAAGAGGATCTGAAGCCAATTTTCGAAACTTTTTTAACACAGTTAAGGAAGCTAATCGGTCTAGGAGACTATTACATTGAAGATGCAAACTCGAGTAACAAAAATATGGATATTAAAAAAAATAATTATATTAATATACAGGATTCGGAGACGGGACTGAGTTTTTGGGATATTAGATACTTGGAGACAAAGTATACAATTTCGAACACTATGCAGGCCATTGAATTGCTTTTATCTCTTGATAGATTGACATCAAAGATGGAGAGTATGGTGATTCTAGACAAAATAAGAGATTTAGTGGATGAATCATTGCTTAATCTTCACAGCCTCCAGGATACATCCTCAGAAACCAACAACAAAGTGTCAGATAACAGACTTCTGACAAGCGCAATAGCCAAGACACTTGCATCAGAGGCATTTTTTGATCCGAGCATGGTATCGATGCTATATTTCCCAGCTGAGCATAAATATGCGATATATTTGCCCTATTTCTTCCCAGCAATGATGCCTGTAGTGATGTGTGTAGTGGCTTTAATTAAAAAACACAAGAAGAAATAATTTACACTAGCCAATGGTATGATATTTCTTCTTATTTTTCATTAAAAAAGAGTTTCTCATTTCTGTTGGTGGAAGGAGTAATCGTCTTTTTTAGTTCTTTGGGCTGTACTTTTGCAAATTTAACTTTTACCTTTAATACAAATCAGTCTTTTCATTTCGATATTTAATGATTTTTACAAAACTAATATTAAAGATTTTGAATTTGAATTTGAAAGGAAATTACTTTTTAATTTTTGGGATTTGCAAATATTAATGGATTCTTTATACTATTGGATATACATATAAGGGTGGACGAATCCCAGGGTTGTATCTATGGGAATTTGATATATCATTGGAGAAATCGTGAATGATTGGTTTCAGATCCACCAGTAATTCTAGAAACTGATTATGGAAACCCATAGGCTGAATCAAATATTCAAAAAAAAAAAAAAAAGATGGAGGTTTCAGAGAATACAAAATTTTATTAGAGCTGAATAGATTGAATTGCTTCGACAACATTTTAAGGATTTCTTTTGTGGGTATATTGGTAGAAAAATTAATGAAGGATGGAGAATAAGGCATTGCAGGTGAACTCGTTGTCTTCTAGACTTCAGACAATGAAGGTACTTTTTTTTTTTTTAAAATAGATTTTTTAATTGTTTCAGTAAGGATAAATGTGCATTGGGTTGGATGAAAGAAAGGTTTAAGAGAAAAATATCGAAAATATTAATTTGCCAATTTTTTTGTTGTAGTTTATGCAAAGGAAATCAGGAAATAAAGTAGTTCAAGAAATTTCTGCACCAAACAAGGCGTCGGAAAATTCTGAAGATAAATGGACGTTGGTTCTAGGATCAAATCGAGAATCAATGAAACCAAAACTCAAAAAGTAAGTATATCTCAAATTTAAATAAAATCTCGAAAAAAATAAAGAAAGTTTTCTCAAAGAGTCGAGGCTTTATTTTTTCGTGTTAATTTAATTGGGCTGTAGTTTTCATTTAAAGTGGATTACATTTTCTTTGTGTTTTCTAAATTCTCCATCCGAACTGTATGTAAAATAGGAAACTTTCAACTGTATCGACAGCTAGTTTCATGAATCTAGTTCCCACTTCAACCCAGAAAAAAAAATCAAATGAGAGAGATTCCGGATCTGCGCTTAATGATATTGCTGTTGGGAGAAAATCGTTCAAATCGTTTAATTCGGATATTGAAAAGATTCAAAAAGAGAATGAAGATCAAGTAAAAGAGGAAATCAGCAAGAGGAAGCTGGAGAAGATTACAATCAGCGATAAAGAGATGGCTTCTGTGTTTAGTAAGAAAAAAGTTAAACAGACAAAATCATAAACTTTTGAAATTATTTGCTCCTATTTTCGCAATTGAAGCACGTATTCATAAAATCCGGTCTGGTCTAGAATTTATCAGAAGGAGGATTTTTATAAAAAAAATCATATGCACATAATAATCTTGTGTATTTATGGGCAAATACTTTTCATATTTGTGTTTTAAATATTGGCACAATTTGAATAGGACATCCTCCATTAATAACATTAGCTACAACCAAAACCAATTATTTATACTACTATTTACTTTAAGGATAGACCTTTAAAGAACTTTTTTTTTTTCAAATATCACGTTTTCTGGAAATAAAGAAGACTTTAGTTTTTATCATTAAAACTCGTTTTTTATGAAAAGGAATTCGAGATGAATTAATGCCTTGAATACATTTTCGAAAAATGCTGTTAATTTCTAGTAGAGGTACTTACTCATTAAAGGATACAATGAATGAAAAATATTAACATATCACCAATTCCTCGATACCATTAGCTAAAATCCTTGTCGTAAATATTCACAAAATCATAATCTAATACAAATTGAAAGTTACAATATAAATATTAATTACTACCCTTGGTTTATCTTTTATTGGTATATTAGCATCAACACTATCCAGTGGTGAGGGGTTTTTTATTAATTTTTTGTTTCACATTTACTATTAATCAATCCTACCATCTATCAGGGAACAAAGTTGGCTTATTTATGAGATAACAAAAATAATAAATTTGATAGTCAGTTTCGCAAAAAAAACAATTAAAGGATATTTTTAATTAAATGTTGAAAATATCCTAATTTATTTTTAAATCGCTTAAATTTCTTGAAAACATACTATATTAACTAAAAGATACCAATTTCCCTAAACCAATAAAATATTTATGTTACTCAAGGCGTAATTTTTACATGAATTTTTTGTGCAGTATTAAAATAAACTATAGATTCACAAAAAAAACGAATGGATCAAATGTAATATTAAAGCAAATATTATTTTATTTGAGAAAAAAATATCTAAATAATATTTTATAAGTAAAAGCGTTCAGGAAAAAAAAATGTGAACAAGTTTTTGTATCCTTAAATCAGTTTTCTGTCAAAGAATATAATATTAAAACTGATAATTAAGCCATTGAGGATTAATAAAAATTAATCGATCAAAAATTGAATGAGGATAATGATATTTTAAATATCATAAAAATTCTAATGCATATGGGAATAATACGGGAATGAAGTAGTCAAGAGGTCTAAAGAATTAAAAAACGGATATATATTAAGGTGAAAATATACTATATATATATATATATATATTCATGTTACATGATGATGGATAAATAGTAAGATGGAAAAATTGATTATTATTACTCCAAAAACCGCAATAAACTTTGCACTCCATCTGGTGAACAATTCATCAAAAATGAATCATTTATAATATAATGAGGTAATTCTTAGTCAATATATAATTTAAAAAAAATTAAATTCAAAAAATATGAGTATTAATATGAAAAAAAACTTATTCCATTACAGGAAATCAATCCATCAAAATCAATTAAATTAAATTAATAACAAATAAAAATTTTGAAGAAAAATGTAAATCAATTCTAATATCCAGCGATAAGAACAAGGCCGTAGTTTCTAGAGATTAATCTAATCATAGCGATATAAAATGTATAGTCACTTTTGGGAGGAAATGGTAAATTACCTATATATAGCTCCTGATTTTCAATTGGATTTAGCCTTTAAATTGGTTAAAGGGGGATACCCTGATATATTTACATGTGTAACTGGCATAAAATAATCATTTTCTCCCGTAAAAACGACTTTAATAAGTATTAATAATGTAAATATTACAGCTGGGTTTCAAAAAATTTAAATCCAGAGGCAATTAAATTAAGTGTAAATTTTGAATACAAAATTTAACAGCGAAATTGGTACCACAAATGAAAATAGCTATATCAAGATTTTAAAGTCACATCAGGAAAAAAACTTTTGTTTTTGTGTTTCAAAAAACATGAAGGATATAATTTTAAAAACATCTGGCGCGTTTAGTGATTATATTCAAAATGAAATACCCAAAATTCAAAAAAGAATTAAAAAACAAATTTTTGAGATTTGATTAAATTTTTTTTTGATTGAATGGATAAATTTTAATTTTTTTTTCCAGATTCTTTTGATGAACTTGGAAAATAAAATAATTCCGAAAATAATAAAAATTTCTATGATGGATATTCGGAGTTGGTTTTTCGGCCTCTCATCAATCAATCCTTTTGTATTTTTTATGGAAATATTTAAGAGAAGTTTACCATTTATAACATCTAGTATATTTTATAATTTCTAAACTTATAAAAATAATTAATTGAAGATTATATCTATTTTTAATATCCAGTTTTCATGAAATTTCTTTATAATGAAATTTCTAATTTAGAAATAATAATAAAATGTTAACTTCAAGCATGCTGTGTGAATGGATTTTTTTTTATTTCGGAAAAAATATTAGATACTAAGATTTGCATGAAATATCAGGATTAATTGGATTAATGAACTTTGAAAATTTTTAAAAATATACTTTCAAATAATAAAATATTCGTCTTTCTACTTATAAAGATGATATTCCATAAGCGATAGTTTTCTTTTAAAAAAAAAATTCTTCATTATTATTGTGATATTATCGAAACAAATACCACTTTTTAAATCTTTTTAACGCTTCTTGGTCAGCTAAAAACAGCAGGGAAACCCAGAAATGTCAAAAAATTTACAAATAAGCATTAATATATAACTATTTTATATAATTATAATTTACGATATCACTTATTACTAAATTTTATATTTAAAAACGTATGAAAAAATTAAAATCCAAATTAATTGTATTTATTAAATTAAAAAGTTAACATTATAAAAAAATATTAATATAAAAAATATGTATGACTCAGATAAAGGTGAGAGAAAGGGGAGAATGAGGAGTTATAGGGGGATTGGGGGATGTTACTGCTCACTTTTTTTATATGCAGTTTTTTTATATTATAATATTAGAATAAATTAAATTAAGAATAAAATAAAAGGAAGAAATACATAATATATTTCGTCCTACCTCTATCTGTCTTTTTAGCGGTTCCTTAAGCACGGGTAACTGTTTCAAGTGAGATTTATTACTTTACTTTTCATTTGCTATATACAATTCGATTTCGTAGAATTGATATCAGCACACATTTTTCCATACCTTTTTTTTTAAAAAAAAAATTAGAAAAAGTTTCATCACCTGGATCTGATTTTTTTTTTTATTCCATAAAAACATTAAAAAAGATGTCTCTAAATTTTATTTTTGATATTATCTATAATTAGTATGTATTTATTCCTATTTCAGGGAAATTTTTGGCACTTTGTAACCTCGAAAAGTATAAAATTTTTAATTTAGTATGATTTTCGAAAAATTGGTACGTCTTTGGTAAATTAAGATATCCCTAAAAATATCAGAAATTTTTTAAAATATAACTAGAGACTATTTTGATAAATTTTTATAATTTTAAAACTAAACGAGTTTTTATATCTCGTTCCACAGTGGACTATTTTTTTCCTATATTCCTTGAGATAGTTCCCTGGGATCGAAACCACTTATAATGGTTTACAAGATAAATAATTTATGTTTTTTTCGGAGTAGATTATATATATAATAATAAAAAATTTCATAAATTTTTTTTGGGAATGGTTGAGATTGTATGCAATGATTAATATAAAAATGATTTTTGAGAAAGTATTGCATGAAACTGGAAGAGAACTTACATCTCTGTATACGTGTAGCAATTTCTTTTGAAAGATCCTGATTATTAAAAAATAGAAATTTATCGGAAATATAGTTTCTTTTTTTGGTTAGAGTACTATTATAATTAATCCTGCCAGATTCGGGCTTTAAATAGGAGAAAAATTTTCTCAAAAACCCTATTTTTTGATTATTTAAACCTCAAAAATGTACCAAGTTGAAGCAATTACAAGTGTATTTAGATCCATAAGTCTGTAAATTTCATCTATATTACGGTTTTAATAAAGCTATCAACCCTGAAAAAAGATGCATATTTTAACTAGAATAATATAATTTTCTACATGCGCTTTTTTTTACTGAATTTATATATCTAAATTAAATCCCATCTATTTTAAAAATGAAAAATAATAATTCATCCAAAAAAAATTGGGGATTATAAAACTATCCACACTAAACCCTCTGTAAATTTAGTCTAATATGAGTTGATAAAATATCCCATTTAATCTGATAAATTGATAAATCAATTATTTTTATCCTATTCTGATTGTTATGATTTATTAGTAAGTTTCATTCAAAGCTGTACTTTTTTTTCACGAGAATTTTCAATTCCAATCTTCAAATAAAAAAATGAAAGTTATTTTCATGAAAAAAAAATAATACACATTTTCCTCTAAATATTTTAATATACATAAAATTATTTCAATAAAATATGCAATAAGAAAAATAAGAAAATTTAGATAAAACAATTCAATTACAAGTTTTTTTAAAAGAATTGAAATTTATGGGCAAATTTCGACTAAAAGCATAAATACGAAAATTATTCTTTTTTTTTATCATCAACGTATTCACTATTAACAAGTATCAATATATGATCAAACTGATATATATTTTAATAATTTAAATTTATGACATTAAAAATTTCTAACAAAATAAGCAATCTATAAGGAAATTATATTAATTGCTTTTTTATAATAATTTAGCCAAATAATTAAAATAAATACTGTATATATTTTTCTAAAGCTCCATTTTTCTTTTATATTAGTATATATTATTCTTTAAAGCGTAAATAAAAAAATAAATAAATCTGTTTTGATGTTATTGACGAAATTAGAAAAAACAAAAAAATTAATTTTTTTAATTTTGGTAATATAAATTATATAGTTTCAAACAAATTATAAATATAAAAGATGTTTAAGGAAAAAAAAAATTTTTTAGTAACAGCAATTTTAGAAAAAATTAATCTAAAATTTTGTGAAAACTCTACTAATAATAATAATAATATTAATATATCGTAATTCAGATTTTTTAAAGGAATATTACAAAATAATATATCTACTACTTAATTTTAATGTGTAATTAGAATAGATAATCTTGATTCCTAAATAACCCATATTGTTTTATTAGAATTTGAGATATCCAAATATACTCAAATTAATAAAATATTTGATTTGATTTCTTAGAAAATATCATCTGTACCCTTTCCACTAATCGCTCTACTTCATTAAACACACAATAGCAAATGATCCGCTTTTAACTATTTCGTTTCAAATATTTTATAGTGATGTAAAATGAAAAATTAATCAAAAAACAAAGTACTTAATTATGTTTCTGTTTAGAAAGTTCAAATTTTTAAACGCTTACAAAAAAGACCTTTTATTTTTACTAATTAAATATTTAAAAATTGGGAAATAATATTGAAACTTCTTTGAAAAAATCGCAGAAATTTCATTTAAATGAATTCAAGAAAATAATGGGTATATAATAATTAAATTCCAAATTTATGCTGAAAATATGATGGATGAGAAAACAGCGTCTTTTTTTTAAGCGTTTCAAAATTTAAATTAGAATCAATTTGAACTTGTAAAATTTTATATAATTTTTTTATTAATTTTAATTAGGCTATAAAATCTAAAAATATGGCTTTAAAATGGGAAGATATAAAGTTACATATTTAAGAATATATATTGAATGACAAATAGATATCAGGCCAAGATAATTTTGTTAAATTTAACTCCAAATAAACACTTCAGGGATTGTAATTCAGTTGATTCCAAATTTCGAAATAAAATTTTAAAGAAATCCGGGTATATACATTTTATTATTATTTTTATTACAGAGAAATTCGATTAAACCTACTATTCCTGCGAAATTGAATTAGCGTAATCAGAAATAAGAAGGGTGATAATATCTAGGTTTTTCACACAAGGAAAAACTATTCATACTACCAAAATTAAAAAGCCTTCGTTTTAAATTTGATAAAATCGCTAAAAAATTTGGTGATTTTTCTCCCCTGATATAAATTTATTTAAATCAAATTAATGATAAAATAAGGAAGTCTTTTTTTAAAAAAAAATTATAAAGAAAAAGAATTTTATATTCTAGATAGGGTTTATCAAGAATATATATTGACGAAGCATTGATAAATTAATGTACGGATTTTTGTACAAGCAGGTCTTGCAAATAATTTTCTGACTCAAAAATAATTTCCTGGAAAGTATTAATGATGTTCCATAAAAACCGAGGTTGCTGTTGAATCAGTTGGCAGATGTGTCTTCATAACTTTATCATCTAAAGGCTATATTAATTATTTACCAGTTTGCAAGAAAGTTGGAAATATACAAACAACTTTTTTAAAAAATTATCAGCGTTTTTATTAATATCTATTCATGGAATTAAAATTAGTGGTCATTAATCGGAATAAAGGTCATATGTGCTTATGCAAAAGGTTTGGGATTTTTATTCAAAAAAATAAAAATAAAAATCTCGCATCAATACCAAATATATCACCAAAAATTATTCCATATCCACCCAATAATATTCGCAACTCTTCATTTAACAATAATATACATCAAAAATAAATATATTAACGTCAAAGGATAGATTTTTAGAATTTTTTTGGTGGGCTAAATTACCATTTATATTAATGAAGATAAGCAAAGCGGGTCTCTTGATAAGCTAGAAATATTGACTGATATATGAGTACCATTAATTAAATTCGATATTTTAAAGCTTCATCTAAGATTTCTGAATTAAATTTTTTATATTTTTGATAATAAAAATATGAGAAATAACTAGTGAAATTATTTAAAAGCCCAGAAAAAACTGAAAATTATTTAAGCTTTTTAAAAATAAATCAAGAAGTATAAGTAATTTTGATACTTATATATTAAAAATAGTAGTTTATACGCTCTTGTAAAAATACCACCTTATTTATATATGTTTTAGTAACTATAAAGACTCTGATTAATTTAATTTTACTCATATTTTTTAATTTTATGTTTTTTAATTTTATGTTTTTTAATTTGAAAAAAATTAATATAAGTATATTAATCTGGATATTTTATTTTATCTATAAAAAAAAACATATCAGATAATAGATCAATAAAAATCGAAATAATACTGAAATATTCTTCAATTTTTTTCTATAAAGGGAGGAATTGTGCAAAAGACGTTAAAGCTTTATTGTTTTAACCAAAAATTCTTTCAATATCAAAATAACTTGATATAACCCATAAAATAATTTTTTTTCTAATGTTAGATCCTTAGGTAAAAATATTTGATATTTTAATTTTTCAAATCAATTATCAGTATCTTAGAAAAAGTACATAATAATAAAATTTTCTATGAAAGAGTGTGTTTGGAACTCAAAAAGTCTCATATTTTTTGAATTAATAATAAATTAAGGCCGAATTTCTTCTTTTTATAATTTAGGCACACTCATGATAAAAACTGATATTAAA
>LSSL01005081.1:0-10529 GCA_001953115.1 Smittium mucronatum
AAACCGATTATTATATAAATAAACCTCAGCTGATCTCAATTAGAATACGTCTCAATAATTTGTTATAAAGAAAATCTATTTAATTATTTTTTGGTTTAAATTTATTTTATTTTTTCTTACAAAACATATATATAAATTATAAAGCCATTTTCACCTAAATAGTATGATTCAATTAAATAATATCATATAATCAATTTAATTTCATTATTTTTTAAAAAGCCAAAGCCAAATCCCTTACAAATATTTCATACGTATATTCTTTACAATTAAAAATAAAAAGTTAAAATTAGCAATCTATTATGTTTGGAATTTTTTTTTTTCGATAATAAATCGAGAGTAAATACATAAATTTTAAATAATAAGTTTTTATCAATACCTTTTCATAAAAAGAAAGCCAAAAGCTCGTTATTTTCGCTAAAAGTGTTAGAAACTTATTAAGTTATTTAAAATTCTATAGGAAAAACTAAATCTCGAATTTTCTTCTAGAAACTCCAATAAATTATCTTCATAAAATAAAATAGTTATATAATTTTTAAACGGGATGAAAATAGTTGTAGGAGTCGATATATATCAAATTTGAGATTTTATAAACAAAAAAATGTTAATATTTTTCTGTTGTACTTATTAAAAAAAAATAAAGGTGTGATTTTTTAAAACGAAGTTTACAGAAAACACTAAGAAAAAATTATTCTTATTGCTATTAAACCTATAAATGAAAAATATTTATGGTTTTTTTAAAGTACATGATTTCGGTTTTTTTTAAAAAAATTCAAATTTATAGATCGCATTTTAAATATTTTTTTTCTGAAAGTTAGATTATTTCAAGTTTTCAATTTCAACGAGAAATAAAAATTGTTATTAAATAAAATAATTTTACTTTATATCTATGCAATGTTCTGAATTATAGAAAATGAATATTACGTAAATCTTTTGGAAGCTTCACACGTAAATATATTTTTTATAGCACAAGTTCCACAAAATATATGAAACGTAATATTGGAAATAGACTGTTCGATTAGGGAAAAGGCTAGAAATATTGTTCTACAAAAATTTGCGTAAATTATATAGAAATATTAAAAATCATCACCATATTTATCAAAGACTCCAATGTAGATTATATATGGTTACAATACGTGGCTCGTTTGTGTATGTATGTGGACAGGGGGTTACTTTTTATCTCACAAATTTTATTTTAAGATTATTTTATTAAAGACTATACTAAAAAAATATATAAAAAAAGAGACATAAAGAAAAGACTATTACCTTAAACACAAAAATCTCCTCGGCCGGACTAAGTATGCTAACTTACGGGTAAAGGGTGCAATCTATTAACCGAAAGACCACCTGGTAGTGATTCAAGTGGGTGTATAACTGGGGTTAGAATCAGATATGAATTAAGCTCTTTGTAATCGAACACTAGTTCATTGAAGCTATTGAGCTCCTATTCAGAGCCTACTTCTAGCAGTATTAATAAAATTAGGCTCCTAAACAAACGTGGGTTTGATTGACATGGCTTTTCTACAAATGGCTGTTAGACGTTGAGATTCGTCTATCTTAGAACGCTGGACTTGTGCACTAGAATATATCTCAGCTGTACTAAACGATCGGTTCCTCCTGTTTCGAGATGGTCCTCCTCTGGAATGGCTATCCTCCGAATTGCTGTGCGCTGTCTCCACTACTCTCGACCAAGAATAGCACAACGCTTTGTGAAATTTTAGTATAGTGCACTTCGAAAAGTACACTATTTATGCTCACAATCTACGACAAGGTATTTCAATATTAAGAGTCAATTATGAATGTAGTATTGTGTTTATTGATTAACAGTCTTTTTTAAACCTTACCGGGCCCAAATTTAAGCTTTATCCTATTTGGTAAATTAACCATTTCATTCTGCCTAAATTGTTTTATTATTTCATAAAATTGTATTAGTCAAATGATAACATTTAGCAAAAAGTGAATGCCATTTTTTGTGTTATTCTTTACTCTAGAGCTCGATTAATACTATAACATCGCCCCTGAAAGGAGGAGATAAAAGTAAATAGGTGTGCTTAGGGCATATTGGCGGGAAATAGCTAACGCATAAAATTTCTAAATTTTCATTTGTTTACTTTAACGGATATATTTTTTATTATAGTGAAATATAACTAACCAATCGTTCATGCTTATATGATAATCAAATATCTGGGAGATTCTCTTGAGATGGACGATTCTCGATTAAAATTTCCTACTTCCCTAATTTGGAAAGGTGATGCTAAAATAAAGTAATAAATAGTAATACAAAGCATTATTGCAACTACAAAAAAAATCTACTATTGGCAATATATAGACTTTATTAACGCTAATATGTTTTTCTGTAATTATTGGCCTAGTTTTAAATAATTATAAGTGTAGCCAATAGTTTAAACTTTGCAAAAAAGTCTAGTCTTGAAAAAAACCTACTATTTATGACCACAAAAAAGCGAGAGTATATTTTATGATCAGAACCTGAGGATGATAAAGAAGAGTGTTTGTATATAGCTTATAACTTTTCTATATTTAATAATTATCGAATTTAAAAAAATGATTAAGCCAACTCGAAGAATCTTAATTGTGCCAGGGAATCTCGAAGTTAAATGTATTATTAATCTTAATATATTCTTTTTTTTATTAATATAATGAAATCCTTTATCTTCAAAAACCAAATTCAACTTTAAGCTTTAAAAGAACTGGAGCTTCCTAATCCAAAAGATTGTAAGCCATCAAAGTTTTATTCCAAACTCATTTTTATAAATCAACTTAATTTAAAAAAAAATCCTATTTATTTCTAATATATCAACAAGTTTCGAGGTGCAATTTTTATTGGGATACCATCGAAAATACCTTGTATCAGTCATCAATTGTAGAGTTTAATAATGATCGTTCTTGGATGACCGAAAAAATCATTATCAGTGGTATGGTGCTTAAATGTTCATAAATATTTTTTTTTTATTTGATTATAAAATTAAATAAGTAGATGGTTCCTACAGCATTTTGACCAGGATTGACTTGACCTTCGTAATTTTAATTCTGTTGGAGTTAAAGGTAACTTTCAAATTTTCTATAAAGGTACTAGTTATTGAATCTTCTATTTAAAACATGTTAGAATTTAGATACCAACCAATTCATTGAGCTGGATACAATACATATAAGCCCAAAAATTAAAAGTTCCAAGATGACAGATTCATTAATTTATTTATTGGGCCAAGGTCCCATTATTGATCGCTGTATAGATAAATTGTGCGATACAAAGGGTCAGAAACGATTTTTATTGATTTTTTATTCTCTTTTTTTTATTTACAGTTAAAAATTTTTTTTTATGTTAAAGAGTTTAATACTAGAAAATTGATAAGGTTAAATCCTGAAAAAGTTTTAGATTTCCTTAAGAAAAAGGTAAATACTACACTACTTTATGCTTATTAAAAATTTAATGCAAAATACTTTATATAATTATGTTTAATTTTTTATCCTTGGTATTTTTGCCGATTTATTATAAGACTATGATAATATACGATAACATTGAGAACTTTCCAGATGTTTTGCATTCTATCAAAAAAAGGGAAATTGAGCTTTCTAACGAACCAAACGTATCTAAAGGTTCGATTCAACATTTAAATATTAAGAATCCTATAATTATTTAATCTACCTCTATTTGAAAAAAGATCTAAGATTTATTGAAGCCGTAAATTTATTAAGCAGCTATATACCAACTCATTGGGAAGATAAATTATCAAAGGAATTCAAGTAAATAACAAATTTTAATATCATTATTTCCATATTAACAACGATCAAAAATTAGTTTGGAAGAAAAAATCCAGAATATCGAAACACACATTGCGAAAATGAAAGAGCTAAGCTCAATAGGAATGAAAGATTATTTGAGCAGCTCTTTATCTAATTCAAATCTGACAAATCAAGAAAATAATGTAATCTTCTTCGGTAGTAATATGTTCCTACTATTTACTAATTTTTTGGTTAATAGATTAAGAAAAAGGTAAAAGCCGCGCCTAAGGGGACCCAATCTATTACAAGCTTTTTTAAAAAGAAATAGTTTCTAGTTTTAAAATGATATCACTAAAAAAGCTCTCTACAAACAAGATTACTTCATAATAACACATATTAAATTTTATGCAAAAATGGTTTCATGTTTTACTATCCAATGATCAGATATTAATGTTTAGATCTTCTTGCAGATTTTTCTGTAATTAAGGTTCATATAATGATCTCTAATACTTATCAAGCATCAAATCTATCTAGTAATCTTTTAAAAAAAAGAAAATATATTGAATGCAGATGTTCGGAACATTTATAAAGTAATAATTTCGGATAATTATATATTCTGCAATTACAATATATCTATATAAATTTTGGGTTATGGAGGTAAATCCTTTTTTTGTATATAAACAGGTGTATATTTTAAATTGAAGCGATAGCATCTCGTATATAGATTTGAAATTGTAAATAATTATGGCACCATATTTCAGAATTTCGGACACCAGAAAAATTCATTCTAAGAAAATCTAAAAAATTTTTTATTAATGATCAGAAATTAAATACACCGCCGAAATATAGATTTCTATTGATTTCCATTTATGATTCTCAATAATAGAATTTTTTTCAGCGAAATATATTTTAATACATTGGGATATGGGAAAATCTAGGGTTTTTTTTTTTTTTTTCAAAGAATTTCTTGAAGTACTTATGGTTCCTTTTATTCAATTTGAATATAAAGGGGCTAAATATGCATTAATATATTAACCCCATTCAGTTAATTTTTTAGCTAAAACGGGTATAGTGTAAACAGGATAGACACTTTGGTTGATGATCCAAATAAACTCTCTCGATTTAACACGTTTAATTAAAGTATTTATTATGAAACTTCATTTCTTTTCCTATCCCTAATAAATTCTTAAATCGCCAAAAAGCGCGTTTTATAGCGTTGAGCATTGTTACAGTTACAAATATATAAATAGTCCAAATATCTTATTAATCATTGAAATATATCAAAAAATACCTCATTTTTATGAATTTTGATTAACAGAAAATACTAAATGATTTCCTTGAAGTTTAAGAATATCCTAATCTCAAACATTTTGAGGCCATTTCATACTCTAATCAACTTGTGGTTCAAACTCATCGATGATTTTTTTAAATATCTCCAATGCAATTTGGAGAAAAAGGGTATTTATTTGATCCAAATTTGTAAATATAAATATTGTATTTGTATTTTTTTTTTGAAATTTGCTAGCGCGGAAAATATTCCTAAGATCATTCTCAGTTATGAAAAAAGGTCATTTAATTGTGATTGATGATTTGGGAAAAGTGATGGATTTTGGAAATCCAAATGATGGCACCTTGAAATCAAAGATACTCATCAAAGATCCATATTTTTGGACTAGAATATCCCTTAAACGCGAAACTGTGAGTTATAGTAATGATTATTAAATAAAGAATTTAATTTTTGATGCATCCTTTTAAAAAAATTAATAAATAGGGATTCGGAGAATCTTATATTCTAGGAGAAATAGAAGTCATCGAATTGGTTAATCTATTGAAAGTAAATAATTTAAATCTTGTTGCTGTTTATACTGCCTTTTTTATAATAGTGAAAAATAATTTTATCGCACGATTTTTAAGATTTTTTTTAAAATTAATAGATATTTATTGAAAACCGGGATGCAATAGAAAGTATATTAGATATAGAAATAAGAAGCCCCCTTTCAAAAATATTTACGCTGATTCCTAATTTTTTCTCTTTTGAATGTTTTGGAAGCAATTCAAGTAAGAGATTGGCACGGTTAAATGTTCAAGCCCATTATGATTTGGGAAATTCGATGTTTGAAAACTTTTTGGATAGCACAATGTCATATTCATCAGGAATATTTATAAACCCGACTGATACGCTGGAAAAATCACAAATTAACAAATTCGAATTTATTATAAACTCTTTGAAAATTAAATCTTCAGATCATGTGTTGGAGATAGGCTGTGGGTGGGGATTCTTATCGATATATGTAAGTATTTTATATATATTCCAAATTGATTGGAGATTCTAGGATAAAAAAAAATTAATATAGTAACATTTTTTTCTAAAGTATTTTTATACGAATTATCTAATCTTAGATTAGTAAAAAAACAGGTTGTAAGTTCACGGGAATTACTTTGAGCCAAGAACAAAAGGATAGATCAGACTATAATGTAAAAAAAGAGAACCTATGTGACAAGATATCAATAGAACTGATGGACTATCTTGATTTGCCTGAATATCCTGTTTATGACAAAATAATATCTGTGGAGATGGTAGAGCATGTTGGTGAATCAAATTTGCCAAACTATTTCAGAAAATGCGACTCATTATTGGATTCAAATTCTGGTTTGATGTATCTACAAGCAAGCACAATGTGCGAAAAATATTATGAAAGGCATGTAAAGTCTACTGATTTTATAAGGGAGTACATTTTCCCTGGAGGTATTTGCCCAACTGTTTCATCGCTTATTGCAGCGATGTACAAAGGTTCGAAAGGCAGATTAATACTTGATGGGTACATCAACACCCCACAAAATTATTCAAAAACTTTGGAAATATGGAAGTCTAACTTTTTGAAAAATTTCGATTCCATATCTAAGTCTCTACCGGTGAATAATTCATTGCTAGTGAATAGGCCGAATAAAAGCTACGATGATTGTGCTTTTAACTCCATCATTATTGAAAAAAAGAGAATCAAAGAATCTGGGCACGAATATGATAATGTTTTTAAAAAATTATGGGAATATTACTTTTCATACTGTCAAGCTGGATTTGAGACGAGAACTTTGTGCTTATCTCAAATGGTTATAACTAGGTCCAATAATCCGCTACTTTTTCCTTGATTGGATTAACTACATTTGTGCAATAAACAATATAACTAAACTTCCATCGATTAATGTTAAAACACTGTTTTCATATCTTTATTTATAGAAATTACCAACTTTTATGTCTAATTACTTAACTCATAATTTTTCTTAACCCCTTCAGGGGCAATGGTACAAAAAATGGCATTCATTTCTTGCTTAATGTTTTCATTAGACTAATGTTATTTGTATACCATTGGGTAAATCTTGAAGTCGGACTAATTGAAGGGGTTAATTTGAACAAATTGGAGTGAGGCTTAAATTTGGGCCCGGAAAGGGTTAAAGCATAATATATTGTGTTTTTGCATTGACACGTGAAAAATTAAGTTTTTGTTTAAATTAAACTGATAATTTTAGAAAGGATTTGGTTAAAATGTGTGAAAAAGTGACGTTTAAACATGATAGCTTTTAAATTATTTCGATTTTTTTACAAAACAATTTTATTGAAAGTTAATAATCACGAATTTCTGTCCAATATGTAAGTATCGTTAATCAAGCCAAAATGGTTCATTCGATTAAATAGATCTTTTGAAATACTGTAAAATTTGTTTATACTTTTTAAAAATTAATTCTATAAAAATCGAATATTGGAAAGGTATGATCTGTACATTCATGCTAAAGAAAAATGATTAAATTCTTATTTTACTCAAACCCTTATAAGATTTGAATTCCGAGCTACTTTCAAAAATATCTTTGAATATTTTCATTTCAAATTATATATAGATATGTGGGGGGGGGGGGGTTGCGCTTATATTAAGAGTATCAGTCTTTTTTAGGGATAAACTCAATAAATCTTAGTTTTAGATGAAAAAGTTACAAACATAAATTAATAATTATTTTAGAGATAAAAAAATCAAATAAAATCATCATTGCTTGCAAAAGATTCTAATAAACCCCATACTCTATTGACTATAATTTACAGAGAAAATTATAGATAAAATTTTATTACACAATAAAAAAAATTTGATATCAATTAGCTTGTAAAAATACAGAATTTTCGGTAAGTATTATTGTAGACGCCTAAAAAACTCCCATTTTAGTTTAGATATTATAAATGTAACTTTTAACTAATTTAATATTAGGTAAAAACCTATAAAAATAAATTAAACTTGGTAGTATGGTATTAATTATACATTTTTTTAGCTATATGTGACGTTTCAAGTGAGCTAAGCGGGTTATTAAATGTGTTTTGGTATAAATTTAATAATAAAAAGCGATAGATAGTATGGTTATAAAGCCTCAAAAATTATTTGTTAGAAGCATAAAGGCTCAACCTAAGGCAACTAAAAATATTCTAGAGTAAAAAAATATTTCAAAATATTCGGATATTCATAAATATGATTTAGAATTATTAATAAATAAAAAGGATATTACTATTTCGGAATAGATAATTACTATTTAAGATTTTCATGGAATACTCAAGTTTTTTTTAAAAAAATAGACTATTTACGTTATATTTCTGACTAAAATGAAATTTTATACAAACTAGGTTTATTAAATAATGTTAAATGGGCATGAATCACTGTGTTATTATTTTTAAACCCAAGAATTTAAATACTCTGTGGCCCTAATAGTTACAGGACTGAGCGAAACTCTAAAGCCGGCATATTTTTGTCTGCCTCTTGAAAAAAAACTGTCAGACTCTGTTGATTTTTCAGTTATAGCAGGATAACCGCGCACCATTCTAGATAAATTGGTAAATTCACTCTGAGTTAATCTCTACCATTTTAGTACATCAGTTTCCTGTGACGAGACTTGCTGGTGGCAATAAGCGTGAATTAATTGACAGTCTTAATTATTTTTCTTTCAAGAAGCACGCTACTAATTTCTTTTTTTTTTTCAGATTATTCCTGAATATCTGTGATGTTTGGTTATTTCTGCTCCTTTGAGCTATATTTTGAGAGATACACTTATATCACTTCCTGGAAGAAGAATGCAGTGCTTGTATATTTGGGACCCTTCTTCCAACCAATAAAAGATTCCTGTTGAATTCTTGGATCTAAAATGGTTTATATTTTTGTAGATAATTTTGTTAAATCATAATATTTTTCAAGCTTCTCTCTGCAGCGTGAAATTGCTTGTATGTTCTGGAGATCATTATCTTTTAAAATTTTGTTTCTTTTTGATGCGGAATTTTCATAAGATTCAAAGTCTTCATTTAATCTCAACTTTATTTTGGACTTTTGGAGATCTTTGCGAGTATTTCTGTGAATAAATTTATTTTCAATATCCTTAAAATTCGATTTCTCATGATTTATAAATTCTTCCGGTTGAAAGTTTGAAAGCTCGGCATTAAAATCTAATAAAGAACAATACATTGTAAACACAGTTGAAAGAATGGGTTGAGAATTAGATGAGGATATTAGAGTTGCCTACTTAAAAACACAAAGGAAATTATAGTACTTTTTCTGTGTATCCCAGTCATAATATGTCACCATTTTTGTGCCGTTTTATTTTTGAGGAGCAATTCTTGAAAGTGGTCTTCTAAGAATTATAGCTCTTTCAATCATGTCGGAAGTTGAGCTCCACCTTGTTGGAACGTCTATGAAGAGCCTGAGAAATTCGCTTGGTTCTTCAGAATCCCTGCACAGTAATTCTAAATTATAAATTCTTGATGATGAAAGTCTTACTGAGCTGAATATATCTCTAACAACAGAAATATTATCTTTTATTTAATAAGGAAGGATTTCACAGCCAAATTGATAGCATGAGAAAAGCACCGGAAGTGTTTTCTGTGATAGTATGATGAAAGACGAGTTATTTGATGAATTATCTAAGTTAATTACTAAAATATTATTACAAAGATTAAAGTTCTTTAAAACCGATTGGAAATATTTTGAGATATATTCTCCGCTGTGCTTCCCATATATAGGCACAAAATAAAGCGACATTAATCAGAGTCTCTACGAAGAATATATGTAGTTGCAAGCGACTGCCATATATGTAACCTGATTGTGAGAGGTTCATATGTCAGTTGTAAAAGATAATATACCTGAGTACTCATTTAAAGTGGTTTCGATATTCTCTTTTTAGTAATTGAATATTTCAATGATTCTTTTTTTTTGTATATCAGATTTATACAATGATTCTGAGGCATTTGGGTTAAGATAATTAACTAAGTTTTGAAATTCATTATACTCTATCATCAGAAAAGATACATTCTGATTAACGCAAAATTTAACAAGAAGATCGGAAAAATCATTAGTTGAGAATCGAGTCCTTATGAGGACCACAAATCCAATTTCAGATTTTTTTATTTTCCCTCCACCAATTGCCTGAATAAGATGAAACTTTTGTAACATACCATGATTCCTGAGGCTCGAGGTAGTGCTTACACTAACTTGAAAAATACTTTGGCAAAACTCAATTTTGCGGAATGAGTTCCCGGGAATTTCTGTAATAATTCTCCATAGAGCAGATTGCAAAGGAGTAGAAGACAAAATTGAAAAAAATATTTGATTCACATTAATCATTATTTTTTCTTGGGGTTTTTGTGGTTATATTAATTGTTTTTTTTTTATCCATTATAAATATATGAGTGCAAGTGTGATCACAATAAAAAGCCAGAACACCTTATTGATTTTCTTTTATATTTTTAAAAATAGGTGTTATCAATATAAAAT
>LSSL01005084.1:0-10280 GCA_001953115.1 Smittium mucronatum
AAAAAAAAAAAAAAACAATAAAAAAGCAGGAAATAAAAATAATGGGAAATAAAAGTATTAGTTGGGGGGAGGGGGGGGTACAAAAGAAAAAAAGAGATGAAATTAAGATTGGTATAGAGACGTGATGATGTCCTTGTAGTGTTTGGCGGCATCGAACCGTTTGAGTTTAAGAGTTGGGGTGAGGAGTCCGTGGCTTTCGAACGACGCGGGTTCGATATAGACTTTCTTGACGATTTCGAAACCGGCGAGGTTGGATTCCTTGGAGATGGC
This sequence comes from Smittium mucronatum, assembly GCA_001953115.1. NCBI lineage: Eukaryota > Fungi > Kickxellomycota > Harpellomycetes > Harpellales > Legeriomycetaceae > Smittium > Smittium mucronatum. The sequence goes on from LSSL01005084.1 coordinate 271, forward strand.
AGTGATTTCAGCGAGGAGCGAGTCGATTACCTTCTTGTTTTTGGCAAGCTGGGCGATGGGTAGGGGTTCAGACGAGTTCATGATCTTGGATGCCCAAGGGATGAATTGGTCTGGGTCAGGGACAACGATGGCAACCAAATAGTTTTTGTACGAGTAGCCGTGGACGAAACACTGGAGAACGAATGGATTCCTCGTGATAATGTTTTCGACCTTTTCGGGAGCGACGTACTCGCCCTGAGAAAGCTTAAAGATAGACTTTTTGCGGTCGATGATAGATATTGTGCCGTCTTCGTTGATTCGGGCAATGTCTCCAGTGGCGAGCCAATTGCCATCAACAAAAGCTTCTTCTGTCTTGACGGGATCTTTGTAGTAGCAGCTAAATATCGTTGGGCCGCGGACGAGGAGTTCACCGCGCATGCAAGGGGAGTCGGAAGTAAGGTAATTCATCTCGGGAACGTCACGGAGACGAACTTCCATACCTTCAAAAGGAATTCCAGAGTTTCCAGCAGTAAAGTCAGTCATGGTCTGAGCAAGAACAATGGCGGAAGTTTCAGTCATTCCGTAACCGTCACGAATAATGGACTTTAGAGATACTCTTAAAAAGTTCAAAACATTGGATTCGATTGGAGCACTTCCGGTAGATATAAACTTTAGGTTTTTAGAAATAACAGCTTGAGTTTTGTTGAAGAATATGCGGTCCCATAAGAAATGTTCTAGACCGAGACCGGCGTGCATATTATTGATCTTTTGGGATGTAGCTAATTGGGCAAGAGATCTGACAATTGGGTTTGAAGAATTGATTGTCTTTGCTGACAAGGCATCATAGAAACGGGTGAGAAGTCGGGGAACACCAGTGAAAATGGTTGGCTGCAGAGCGCGAGTATCTTCGAGAATTTTAGTAATGTCACCGCAATAATAGCCGATAGAACCAGAGTTCAAAATAATTGAATTTTCACTGTTTCTACCGTAGCAGTGAGCTAGAGGGAGATAGGATACCATTGAGTTTGGAGTGTTATCGCCAACCGCTCGCTTGGCAGCAACAACAGCAGCAGAGGCATAGTTTCTGTGGGTGGTTACGGCACCCTTTGGAACGCCGGTGGTACCACTAGTGTACAAGATAGTGTAAATATCGGATGGAGCTGGGGGATGGTGAGTAAGGTGATTGTCAGCACCGACTTTCTCGACTTCATGGAAATCATAAAGACCCACATTTTTAGATTTTGCCCACTCCTTCAATATAGTGGTAGATCTGGAGTTGAACGGGGAAGGAATAAAAGAGCTGGATTTTTCAGAGTCATATGATAATGGATCCATTGAAACGATTATTTTGAGATGGGGAAGCCTATCGATTTGGGAGAGCAGTTTATGTATTTTGTCGAGAGAACAGACAACGATAGAAGCTTCAGAGTGATTTAAGATATACTCCATGGAATCATGGCCCAAGGTATCGTAAAGAGCAACAGAGTATAGGGACTGAGTGGGCAAGGCTTTATCGGTAATAGCCCATTCAGGTCTATTTAAAGAGTAGATGGCAACGGCCCATTTTCTATCAAGAATAGCTGACTTCTCAGTGTCAGAAGTAGGATCAGAGTGAGAAAGTCTGAGAGCAATCAAACCGGCAGCCAGATTTGAAGCCCTATCGCTTATTTGACTATAGGTCTGAAATACATATGGCAAGTATGTTTTGGAGACGGGATCGTAGGGACGATGTCCGAGGTAATCGCTATCTGGAGTATTTCTAACGGCTAAAATAAGGGAAAAAAGATATGATAAGAGCTCAGCGCAAATAAAAGATATAAAGAATAAAACAATAATAGTGAAAAGATTACTTCTTGCAAAGATTTCATAAAGAGTATTCACTCCATCAAAGCCTTCAATTTCTAAACTGTGAGCACTATCAGGGTTTCTTAATATAGCTAACAAAGTTGGAAAACAGTCTCAATTAACACAAAGACAAAAGAAAAACAGTTCAGTGAACAATTGACTATGTTAAAAAGATATTTACGACTGTAGCCTTGAATAGCGGAATCAGGAACAGCGTAGGATTTTGAGGTGGCCATTGAAACAAACTATATCTACCAGGAAGTGTTGTGTAAAATACCGACTAAAGCAAGAGACAAATACTTATATTTAAAGCAAGCAGGAAATCAGCAGAAAGAAGTGTACAAATGCAGTTATAAACAAGTCTCACCCGAATAGAGTATATATTGCATCCAAGCTATTGATGTTTGTTGTTGCTGAGCTGCAAAATCTGTCTGGGATATTAGCAGTAATGGGCGAGGATTTGGACATCCTCACCCTATAAAACCCGAGGAAAGTGGATTTTATTGCACGCAGTCAGCATAAATCTGAATCAAATGTAACATAAGGAAGTAGTTTGCAAATATTAGGGGTCGGGAACTCCTTTAACGGGAAAACAAGTAAATAAAAAGAGGGGGGAAGTGATAGGAACACGGGTGAATGCGGATATGCCCTATGCTAATAAGAATAGGCGTACCTTAGTGGCAGTTTGTGGTTTGGATATAGTGCGGGAATAAAAAAGGGGTTGAGGAGTCGTGGGAGCGAGGGAGTCTGGAGTTGGAAGGAGGGCCTGGGTGCTGGTGGCTCGCGAAAAGCTGTGCAATTATGGTTCTGTTTCAAAGTGAAAATGCGCTCCAGCACCTCTCCCCAGCCTTAGCGTCCCGAAATCCGACTTTCGTTGCAAGACCATGAGTACATCTTTATCCAATGGAACGCTGTTTCCGGCTGCTTCACCTCCTTCATCCCGGCATATTATCTGCCAACCAAAATGCACTACTATCTATTTTGCCAAACAGCTGGGCGATCCCTTGTAGTATTTTTATGGCTGATTCCTAGCCCAAACCATTCACCTCTCCCAAACAGGAAATTACCGAACTTGGAAAAGTCAATAATATTAGCCAGTAATATATCAATTCAATACGACAAAGTCCCCTGTTGAAATATTCCGAAATTGTCCGAGATAACAAGTGAGCCAATGGCGATCGTGCATGTTTCCCAAACTGGAATGTATTTTACCGGCGCTTTTTGCTTTACCTCTGTCAAAGATCTATGCTTTTTCGGAAGATAAAGATGCGACACTCTATTTTCAGCCAATTAATGTGCGTTGTCTGTAGTGAACTACATCGATAATTATCTCTAAAAAATAGGTTTGATCTATAAAGCATTCAGTTTAGAACTTCTCGGGAATTCATCAAAAACGAGTTAATTATTAAAAGTTGCTTCTTTTCTTCATATTCAATTAGCGATGACGGATCTATGCCCATTTAGAAATATATAAGTTAAATAATACCATCAGACAAAATTCTGCAGCATAAAAGTTTAAACCAACTTTTCCTAGTAAATTTTAGCAAAGAAAAAAAGTACTGCAATAAAGAGCTTTTAAATCCACGCACACCTATAATTGCCATTTATCAGTTTCCGTCTCTAAAAAAAAGGACTGTTACCCGGTTTTAATTGTATATTCCATTTGTGGATAGCACAATCGAAAACTGGCCTTAATAAAATATTAGCCAAAAAATCCCCAATGGCGTAGAGTTGACTCATATCCCATTTGCCAACAAATTCCCCTACTGAGTCACCAGCTGTGATCACCGGAGAATTCTGCACCGTGTCTAATAATTCTTATGGAACACCCAGCCTCTTTTCATGTGGTACGGAGCGGCTGAGACTAATCGCAATCCTGACTTACGATCATATCAAAAAGAGAAAAGTTCAAGGAATAGGCAAATACACCATCGGTTAGATCATTGTCATATAAAAATAAATTGTAGACTCTTTTTTTAAAAAAAGAAACTATATTGCTCTCCTTGGCGTCTTTATGAAAACTTCGGGTATGTAGTGCTCCCCTAAATACTACAATAAATACTATCTAGCGATTAGTGCACCTGACTACGCAAATTTCGACCCACCCACTTAACTCGCATTTTAACACAATTTAATAAGATCAAATATATTCTCACCAAAATCGATTCAAGCTACAATCGCTGTCCATGATTTGAGAAATAAAAAAACCCCCTGAGGCTCGATAGAAAATCCCCTTTGCGATGTATAGCTTCTTTCCCGTAGCCAACAAGGGATAAAAGTGATTTAGAATCCAGAAAGCTATAATTTAAATGCCATAAATACATAGCATCGAATAAAATTTTTGCAAAAATCTTGACCCGTATTTATACCATTTGAAATTAACAATAAAAAAAAAATCTCCCTTTTTATTTTATTCATTACTAAAGCTTCAAGGTGCGATAAGAAATCACCGATTATTGTAATGTAAATTGGGTCTACAAACAACCCTTGTGTTTTAAAAAATTTAATTTTTTGGTGATACACTACTTGAAACCATGTTTTTTTTTTTCCTTGGTCTACAAAAGCGATTTTTACTTTATAACTATAAGTTTTTTGGTGCCAAAGAGCCGAGTTTATACATCAGTACAAATATTCCTTCGCAATCAGTCATTTTATTTTTTAATAAAAACATCTTTTTAGGGATTTATTAAATAATGTTTGTTTTTTAATTTACTGCAGAAATGTTTAAACCAATCAGCTTATGGACCAGAATCATAAAAATAATTCAAAAGATTCTAATATCTTTTTACGGCATTTATTATCCATTTTTGATGGGCATATATTAGTCTGAACCCATCTGAAAATTATTGGAAAAAAATTTAGAAAAAAAAAAAGCTTTATAAAATAATGATAACGCCTTTTATATAATTATAATCCCAGTTTTAATAACCCTACCTATTTTATATCCAAGGATTTCTTAAACTAGTAATATGCATATAAAATTAATTTTTAAATTATTCTTGCCTATAAAGATTTCCGATAAAATATTCTAACAACTTATTCAGTGTAATATATACGCTTAGTTTATCAAAGTGATGAAAATATGCAATTTATACTTTCAAACCCACTTTATAAAAGCGGTTTTATAATGTATTTAAATTGATAGTAATCTTAAATTCTCATCCAGTTTCAGTAAAACTTGATATATTAACCGAATTTTCCAAGATATCGAACTTTTCATTTTGGACTATACTTGAGTCTATATAAAAAAAACAAGAATGTTTAAATAAATATAGAATACTGTTCGGGAAAAAAATTGTGATTTTCATTATAAATATACCAACCCTGTCTTTGAGCTTTCTATTAAATATAGTAATGTAATTTTTTTATGGAATATATGCCACCAAGTATAACGTCTCTCCATTTAAAAATCGTTTATTCTTTTTCCAAATACGGTAAATTTATCACCCCTATATTTTTAGAGTAAAAAGATAGTAAAGCCCTAGAAAATTCAATAGGATCAAGCTCAGAAAATAAAGTAAAATCAAAATTATGGGAAATAATAACCAGCTGTTCATTTGCAAATTCAAAATTATTTTTTCCTTTTATCGCCTTCTATATAAATATATTTTAGAATTTTATTTACATAAACATTATATATCTCTTCAATGTTTTAATCTGCTCGGATAGATCAGAAAACTATATTTTGTATTTTTATGAGACTTGCGCCAATAAATGCTCTATAAATTTGCTATATCACGATTTTTTTTCTTTTAATCGCTGTTTTTTATTTAGGCTTCTTAAAAAGGGTTTGTATTAATGTATCAAATTTGAACTAGTTTTTCCCCATCTATACTATATTTTTTAAAAAAGGTATAAAATTCGTAATTTTAGGAATTATAGTTTTTAAAAAAATAGTTTTGTTTCTAAATTATAATATTTTTATTCGTCTTTCATTTTCAAATATGACTAAGGATGTAATGAAACCATTGAAAAGACCAGTGAAAAAATAATAAAACATCAAAATCAGAAATTTTTCACTTTTTTTAACCCACTTTGAGAAAGTGACAATAAATTTTTTTTATACATAAGGTTCACAAATGAAATTTATCATATATATATATTAATTTAAACTTTGATATTACTGAAAAATTAATCTATAAAATATATCTTATAATTCATTACAAGAAATTGTTTTAGAATCCTAAAATTTTGCTATAAAAAAATTTAAAATTCTTAAATTTGATTTGAAACTCGAATAAAATTATAAAAAAATTCAAAATAAATAAATAAATAAATAAAAAGAAAGAGAATTAGTTTTATAAAAAAAATTGTAAAAATTACGTAGAATGAGGGGTGTTTTAAATGATATAAACGAAAACAGTTTAATTTATACTAAAATCGCATTAATATATATATATATATATATATTCTTAAAATTACATTCAAATATATTTTAATCTAGCACAGCGAAATATTTAAAATAAAAAATTATATTTACATTTTGGAGATTTTATATGATTATTATTTTTTATATTTAAAAATAATTTTCAGTGTACATAAATTACTCTGTTTTAGGGATATTTTTAATAAAATATAACATATAAGTGGGAGCCAAATCAACTGTTTAGATATTTGATTTTTTTACAAGTTTTTTTAAAAATGATATAAAATTATTTCGAAATCTTAGTGCTAAGTATTTTACAACGAGTTTAAAATTATATTTAAAAAAACCCCAAATCCAGTTAATACAGAGTATATTATACTAAAATTTGATTATTTCTTTTTCACATTTTCGTAATTAAATACTGCATTTTACAAAAAAAAAATTATCGCTATTAATTCATTTGGTCTTCCCAGTATCTATATTACTATTTCTTTTTTGTTCAATCTCTTTTTTCAATATTCATTTGTAGCTTAGATTTTTTTTTCTTTAACCATTTAATTGTTTTTTTTCAAAAAAAAAAATTAAAGCCCACTATAAATTTTATACAATTATTCTATGTACATTTTATTAGTATTCGATTTTTTTTACACTTCATTGCTGTCGTTTTATTTTTTTTATCGCTTTAATCCGATTTTAAATTATATTTTTTTGGATATGATAAGATTTTATGCCAAAGACAAATCCTTAATCCGATTTAATTTTTACTCTAGAAAACTGGATTCATATCAACTTTTTTTTTCTTGATATACAAATATATCCATATATTTATTATCAGTTTTTGATTATGAATAGATTATCAGAATTTATAGAGCTATGAAATAAATAAATATATATTGATATATATATAATTTATTCATTTCTTAAATAAATGACCATTTTCGTTATTTTAATGTAATAGAATCAAGTAAAAAGTTTTCTAAAATAAAATTTTAAAAATTTAGATTAGATTTTAGCTAGATATTTTTTAATTCTGAAAAATTTAGGATTTTCTTATGGTAAAAACCAAAATCGATATTATCATAAAATTTATCTTTTATTATCCAAAGATAAGAATTATTATGTAATTATAATTATACTCTCATACCAGACATATAATTTTAACTTATTCATAATTTGGTTTACTTAATAAAATTATGCCTATTTAATCAAATTTTAAACTTTTCGCTTATTAAATCAAGTCCATTAAACAGAAATATGTTTTAAATATAATTTGGACATAGCTTAATATATATTATATTTTTACATGAAAAAAATTGAATTGTTAAATCATAAAAAATAACTAAAAATAATTATTGTAAATGTTTTTAGATTATTAAAAGGATCTTTTTGGCTGAAAATTTTTTCAAAGAATAGATATATTTTTAACATAGAATTAATAAAGAAAATCAAATTTACCGAAAAAAAATCTAATTAAGCGAAAAACATATTTTAAACATATATTTTATTAAATTGAAGTTCATTTTCAAACTTTTTATTAATCTAGCTACTAATATTTACATAAATAAATAAAAAATCTATTTTGACATATTCTTATATAAAATAGTTTAGAACTTTTATTTCCAAGTTGTTAGATATTATTATCATATTTATATTTAATTGAAAAGTTTCATTGATAAAAATCATTAATTTTAAATCGATAAAGGATATATAAAGTGAAAATATGCGTAGAAATTATACTTATTGCATAAAAAAATAATCTTTAGCTTTTATTTTACTATCATATTTTTATTTCAACGTATTTTGGAGTATCCTAAATTTTTTTTAGTTTCCTTAATGAATACAGCAAAATTAATGAAAAAAATTAGACAATGCTCTATCTTAGCTAATAAAAACTTATAACGATAATAATTATTCATTTTTTCTAAGCCGATTTATTTAAATCACAAATATTATAAAATTAACAAATTATTTACTTTTTTAAAATCTATCTCAAGGCTAGTTTCTAGTGATTTTTATGTGTTCATGTAGAAGTTAATTTACCAACCCGACTCTTTATGTCTAAAAAACTCAAAAAAAATTGTTTAAAAATTATATATTTTCATCGATGAAAATTTTTTCATTTTTTTGTATTTAATTTTAATTAGCTTTTTAATTAAAAGAAAGGATATTAAATTATTAAATCCATTATTTTATATTTCATGTATAAAAAAATTATATTTAAAAAAAAATAGAAAAAAAAGATTTCTAATTTAATAATTTAATCGCAGCATTTCAAAAAAATATTTTCGTGAAATTTTATTGGTTTGATTTAGAGTATAAATTATGGGAAACTAAATATAATGCTGGAAATGAGTGTAAATTTTCCTGGTAAAATAAAAAATTGGATGGATAATTTTTTTTTAGTTAGTATAAAGATAAAATCTTGAAAGATTTTCTTTTGTAGTTTTTTTGAAATTAATATTATTTTTTAGTTTTAAATTAATAAATTTTTACAAATATTTTTTAATTTTTTAATTTTTTCCTTAATCTAATTTATAAAAAACCAAATATATATTGCGTGGAATTCAATATAATTTTTTTACAAAAAATATATAGATAAGTAAACATATTTTAACCATTTATTGCCTTTATGTGTTAACCGGACTGACAAAGTATATTTAATTATTTGTGGTATTTTTTGATTTTTTTTGATAATAAATGCAATAAATTTAATCAATTATATAAAATGATTTAAAATAAATTTACTAATTAGTCATAATTGATTTATAAAAATTTTAAAAAACTTTAAAGTGTTATAATCTCGAAAATTTAAATCGAATATTATTAAATTATAATATATATATATATATATATATTATAAACTACTGAAGTAAGCTGTATTATTCGTTTTTTTGCATTTTATAAAATTAAATTAAAGTATCTGTATTTTTAAAAACCAAAAAGTTTCAAAAATTATCTCCAAAAATGAAACTTGTAAATATTTAATAAATTAAATTTAATACATTTTTTTTTCGATTGCTTTAGCACATTATTAGAGCTTAAATTATAAATACAGAATATAAATTAAATAAAAATATCGAAATAATTATATGAATTTTATATTACTTTTCAACTTGTTCTTATTACTTAAATTTAAAAATAATAAATAAATATAAATTTAGAAAACCCAGGAAAATCTTACTATATTTAACTTATATATCATCAATAATGCACTAAAAAACATTTTTTGAATTAACTTAAAAATAGAATTTTTTTTCGGTATTTAGAGATAATCTAATTAAATTTAACAACTCAAATTCATTTCATATCCTTTATTCGAATTATAGAATATGTTTCTTTGACAAAAAAAGACTAAGCAGATTTAACTAATAATGTACATGAATGGTCAGATTTATTTTAAAAAAACTATATATTTATAACTTAAAATTTCCCGAAAAAATTGTTTAATTTAAGGAACTTTCATTCGTATTTTATTAGATTAAATAAAAAAATCAAAATCTGTGATATATATCAAATAAAATGATAAATTTCCATTTTTGACCCATTAATTTTGAATATGGTGTTGGGGTATTTTTTTGATTAAATTTTCTAAGCCAACAAAAAAAATAGATAAAATTTTATTCCATGTAAATAAACTAACTTGACAATTTAAATAAAGACTAAAATAATTTTTATATCATCTTTTTTTTTACAGTACAACTTTTGTGCAAATAATTTTTGTATTGTATATTTAAATCAATTCTGTAGACCAAATTTATTAAACTAAATAAAAAAATAGAAACGAGACTAGATTTTGTAACATATTATTTTTAAATCAAAA
>LSSL01005091.1:0-11168 GCA_001953115.1 Smittium mucronatum
TCCGAATTATTTTTATGCATCTTTATCGATCATGAAATAAGGACCAGTAATATAATTAGCTCAGATAAATGCCGGTATGGGGAAATTCCGGATTTATAAGCAGATGGAACGATATAGAATCTGTCAGAAGAACACCAGAATCAGCGAAGAGATATAAAAACCGAGTCATTTGACAACATGAAACCTTACGACCACTTTTCTCTTAACACATTCCTATTAGTATCTTTAATAAACTACTATTGCTTCTACATCCTAAAAATGAGTACTTACATCACAAAAATCAACTTAAACAGACCCAATTCCGTGCCCCTAACATCGGATTACAAGGTACGAAGGGAAAGCTTGGCTCGGTCGTCGCTAGCTTATCCGACAACGCATTAAATTTCTCAGTTCCCACTGGAGAACATCTTGAATAAAACGTAGCCCAAAGCGGGGTTCGAACATGGAGCCTTGAGTTTAGAGAATTCCGCAACAATGATAACTTTAATTGTGAAACGTCGGCGACAGGATTTGAACCTGTGAAAGAGATTAATAGATTTTTGATGTATCTCCTTAACCACTCAAACACTCCGACAAATGATTTCTGCCGGACTCGAACTGGCGATCATCTGTGTGTTAGACTAACGTGATAACCATAAAAACCAAGACATCAATGCAGCGATATTCGTAAGCACGTTTTTGTTTAAGGTGAGATAAGCAAATTGAAAATGTAAAAATTTTAGAAATTTAGCAAAAAAAATTATAATATATTTAACAAATATCCTCATTATGATAAAAAAATTAAATTTTCAATAGTTAAAATTATTCGAATTAAATTAATGGAATATTTTTTTCTTATCTAATAATGTTTATATTTTTTAAATTCTAATTCTAAGTTATAAACGAGAGACTTTAAAAATTGAATAATTAGAAAAATATTATCACGCTTAAATCCACTCGTCAATCGCGCTAATATTTGGAATTAATTAAAACCCAAATCATATAACTCCCCCCTCAAAAAAACATGTCCCTTTTTTGATAAAGATATCATAAGATACTCTGATAAGACTATATTTTTACAGGGAATAAAAAGCTTAATAATTTATACTTTTTAAGTGATTTTTTTAAGAGCACCGCATTTAATTAGCTACAAGTATTTTCTTCTTTAATTTGAGAAAATAAAACCAATAAAGCAAAAACTATTTAATTTTGAGTTTAAAAATCATGTGATGAATTATCTAAATAATGTATAAAAATCACAAATATCATGATTAAAAATAATATCCCAGATAATAAAACCGTAAAAAATATGGGATATATTTAATTTATCAGTTTTAAATATTCTAGCCCTCGAATTATTATCTGCAAACCTCCAAATTCTAACACTTAAATGTTAAACGGTTAAAATAAATAAATCTTTAAAATAAATTTTTAGCTATAATATTAAAATTTTCTCATCAAACTGACTTTAGGTAGAGAAATTCTATTTGAAAAAAAGCTTATTGAAGAGTTTTTTGCGTTTAGAAATGATATCATTTTTTTAATTTCTAAGCGCAATTGACCAGCAGACTAAATTTTAATCTTTCATTAGTTTTTTTTTCGTAGAAAGTGTATCAAGAAACGATACATTAAATACATAAATTCAGAATTGATATATTGAACACATATGTTTACAAATAATACAATAGCTTATTAATATGTATATATCAAAAGAAATTTACTGTATAAAAGCACTATTTTCCTCATTTTTTATTGAAGAAAATATATTTAACACAAAAAATTAGTAAAAGGTTTAGAATATGATTAATTGTAGAAAGACGAATTTTTTTAAATCGATAAATTATAATAATACTTAAATTAAGTTTATAAAAATGACATATATACCACGGGAATATGATACAATGCCCCAATGAAAATATAATCATACCATAAATTTGAAGAATTTACGATATAAAAATACTTATACCACTCAGAACATTGTAAAAAAATCGTAAAATATTTATAAAGAGTGAAACTGTAATTAGTATATAACTCAATAAAACACAAAAAACCTTGTAATATAAAAGAAATCGCAGCCAAGAAAAAGGCTAATGCATCAAATGCGAGTATTTATTTTTATTAAATTTTTATAAAAGAAAAAAAACGGATGTAATGGAAAAATAAAAGTTTCAAAATTAACTCGGTTTTTATAAAAAAAAAAAATACTAAGAGTATGCTGACTCAGTTTATATCATTAGATATTAATTAAAAACTTAAAGCTTAAAGCTATTGATATATACAGTGAAAAAAGATCCAAACTTTGGGTAAGCTCGCAAATTTGCATCATTATATGATGTATAAATTGATAGATCTTTTTACTATATTTTTTTTTCTGAAACAAGAACGCAAAAAAAAAAAACATAATTATAAAGTTAGGAACTCCCTATGACTAAAGAAAGGATAGGTTCTTGTCGAGAATTGAAAAAATTGAATGAAGATACCCAAAAAAAATGAGGATATCTCAACACAAGAAACCTCTTATCTGATTCTGTAAAAATATTTCCTTTTAAATAAAAAAATTGTGTAAAATTTTTTTTAAAGTCAATTTATGGGCTCATATTGTATGAAGCATGGCCAAAGTGAATAATTCATTGAAACACATTTTTTCAAAAAGTAATAAAAAAATACCTATTTTTCATTCAATTATATTTGATTAGGAATATTTTTAAAATGAATGGAATCTGTTAAAAGTTAATTGGAAAGATTTTCACGAGATATTAAGTGTGATAAATGGCTATAAAAAATGGCTATTTTATTAAAAACGGAAAATGATATGAATAGTATAGTCATTTTTACCCGAGCAAAAACAACCAACTTGAAAAATCAATTTAAAAATAAAAATTAGGGTTTTATAATAGAATTATAAAAATACTTTGGAATTCAAAAAACACTTTTTCCATGATGAAGGATACGAGTAAACATAAAAACTCACAAGAAAAACTTTAAAAATACTAGTTCTAACTGGTAGGATTAGACGGTTTATATAAACCTAATGTTATTTTAGAAGAATATTTGCGTTTTCTATCCGTTTACTAAAATAATATTTTATTTTGAAATATGAAAACTTGGAAGCTCATAAAAATAAGAAATCCTTAAATTTTAATTGGATGGTAAACTTATTTAAACACTGTTCTTTAGTATTCCCAAAAGATTCATTGAATAGCTAAAAAGACATCATATTTTTTTAGTAAGAGTTTTTTAATGCGTGGAAGTCCCACCAACGTATATCTCCAACTCAAAATTAGTCGGAAATTTTTCATTTAATCGATATCTAGCTATTAATCTTCAGGAAAAAAAGGGGGATACCAAAAAAAATAGTAAAAAACATATGCACTCTAAAAAACTTTACTATTATATGATGCTTTTATAAAAGAATTTATAAGTAAGTTCTATGAAATATAATTTATTTAATGAGATAATAAATGGAAGTTTTTTAATTCGATATTTTTAATATAGTTGATTATATTTTTTTTCAATAAAGAATTAGTTTACACACACACCCTATAAACGAATAAGTTTACGCAGAGTCTAAACCCCGTTTCATTCCTATATCAATGAAAAAATATGTATTTAACCTCTTCAAAACTTATTTTGTACATTTTTGGCTGTATCAAAACATAATAAGTATTAAAAAAATCGTGTAGATTAGTATTAAATATAACAACCTAAAATTTGGATCTGAAATAAAATATTATAGAATAGAATTTTAATTAGCGGATAATAATAAAAAAATAAATCAGAATATTTCAACGTTAAAATGATAAGTGCGTGGTAAAATAAACTTCGAAAATTATAAACTATTTAAATTGTTTTACCAATATTAATATTTAAAATTACTTTCAGATCATCTCGAATTATTATATTTTCGTTAAGGATCGATGTATTCAGGTATTATCTAGGTTTTTTTTCATATATACTATAAATTTATCTAATTTTTTTGGGGCGTATAGAAGATTTTATATAATTTTAAATTTTAAAATTATTGGGGATTCCAAAAAATTAATTGATCATGGAAATGTGAATCAATTTCTATAATAAATCCTCTAACTATATCTGAATATTTCTAAAAGGATATGTGCCGTATTATTTAGGATAATAAGCATCTGTGATTTATCGAATTAAAAAATCAAGCTTTTTTAATAGGTAATTTCATTATATTGTGAATAAATTTGACAGAAATTTATTAAAATTATTGCTGAAGTTATTTTTAATCGATTTTTATTAAATTTTATCTATGAGAAAACCCAAAATCATAAATATCAATCTTCCAAATTAAATTATTCAAATATTAAGATTACAAATTTCGAATAATCAAATATCAAATCTTCAGACTCCAAATCTTCAAAACGATAAGTTCAAATTCTTAAACCGAAATTCTAGGAATATTCAGTACACCTAATAGAATTTAAAAATTTATCAATTTCAAAAAAATAAATACTATGATACCAAACTTAAACCATAATTCTTCAAATAAATACCTAATTTTACATCATGTTTATTAAAAATGATTTTACAAATAATTTACGCGTTTTGTTTTTAGGTAATAATTTTTTTTATAATTAAATCAAAAATTTTAAAAATAAAATTTTACTCAATGTGATTTATATGTTTTTCATAAAACGGTAATATTTTAATTTATATTTTTTATATTTTTTTGAAAAAACTTCGTTTTGATATACAAAGATAATCATTTATTAGAAATATGTGTGTGGATTTCCGGGATTTTTTGTAAAAAAATTATTAATTAGTCTTAATAATTGTATCAAATACTAAATTGTATAAATTATAAATCCAAGAGTATCTTTTTCTCAAAAAATACTTATAAAAATATCTAATAAATTGTGATAGAAATTAGATTTCAATTAATATTTATGTCCCAATCTATGCCTTCAAATATTTCTTAATTTTCACAAAAGGGTTTTTTTTTCGAAAATTTTGAAAATTTAAAAAAAAATTGATTATTTTTCATTTGTTACATAAAATCTAACTGAAAAATTAAAAAAATAACTGAATTTAAACTAATTAATCATTAAATATATATATTTAATACTTTGTTGGAAATTTGAGTCATGTAAAATGTATGAGAAACAGAACGGTCCCAAAACCATGATTTATCTACCTTTTATCTTGTTCTTCGCCAAAATTTTCACTATATTTCTTCCAAGAAAAAAAATATTACTGAATTAAGTTTTAACCGTTTTTACCTAATTTTTGGGACCCTAAGATTTCTTAAATTTGGATTTTTTAAGGAGAAATTAAAACCCCACTTAAATTAATGCAATTTATAGACTGGATAAATTATATCCCTACAAAAGTATGCTATTTTTTCTAAAAGATGAGAAATGATTAATAATTATTAAAAAAAAAAAAAATTTATTTTATTTTTTCCTTTATGAGCTACTAAATTTATTAAAAATTTGGTTTTACATTCACTTGAAACTGAGCAAAATAAATAATGAAGGATCTTTATAGCTCTGAAACCATATATTTTTTATTATGGAAACACTAGAACAATCCCATTTATTCAAATATCTATATCAGTAAAAAAATTAAAATTGTATTATTTTATTTAATATTAGCATTATTAATAAATAGATTTTGAATATATACTTTTTTGAAATATAGTAACACTTAATGATATGACTTTAATACTTTTAAATAATTTATTAATGTTGAATATATTCAATTTAAGGGGAAGTTATCTAAAATTAACCATTATTTTTATATGTCTTCTTAAAAACTAAAATATATATTTGAAAACTTCATATTTTTCCCATTACAAATAGCCCATATTTTATTTTAAAAAAATGGTAGAATTTATTTGGACGCTACCTGAAAGAATAATATTTTTCCGAAAACGAAATTGGGATCAATAACAATATTTAATGTATTAATAGTCTTGATTAAAGCTAAAAATGATTAATAAATTTAATTAGCAAAAATCCCCATTAGCTTTTTAACCTGCCATATACCTATAATGAAAATTTATTCATAAATAAAAATGTCTTATTTTGAATTAAATTTTAAAACTATTTTTATTTATAAATTAAAGTAATTCTAAAATTTATTAAGTATCCAATAATTTTTTCATTTTGAATAAAATATGGAAAACACTTTTAAATATAGGTTTAGTGAGATAATACTTATGAAATTTTAAGAACCAAGAAATATATGATACACATTATAGAAAAAAATAGATAATATTTAATAATTATGCTTATATTCGATCTTATTTATCTATAAGCATAGATAAAAATTGATTCAAATTTTCCGATGACAACAAAAAACCATCAATTGATATCTCATTTTAGCCTTTATAAATAAATATTAAAAGTTAAAAATCCACAAAAGCAAAATATTTTAATGTTTTTTTAAAGGCCTTAAAACTTTTTGAGCAATTCATTTGGTTTTTATGTACTGAATAATAGGTTATCAGTTTAATACCTAAAGATATTTCAATGAACTCATTTTTTTGGTAAATAATAAATCCGTGTTCAAAAAAATATTTTATTTATTAAATAGGATGGAAATTTTAATAAATATTTTCTAAAAAGATATGTACCTCTAATAAATAATTTATTCTGTTTTTTGCGTGAAAAATAATGTACTGATAATTTTTATTTACTATTAGAAAATTCAAATTAAATAAATGATATCACCGCTCACGATATAATGTGATTTTATTCAAATAAAATAGTTTCGCAGAATTCAGTATTTATTCAGAATTAATTTCGATATTATCATATTCAATTATTTCATTTAAATATAACTAAACCATCGAATAAAATTACTGCTCAGCTTTTTTAGTTATCCTTTAATTATGAAAAAAATGCTTCAAAAAAGTCTAGTTCGTAAATATCATATTTTACTTAATTTTATTATTCTTTAGCCATCCATTATATATAAATCATAAAAAATCACAAGCTAATAATATGTATAGACATAGATTCTGTAATAAAATGAATTAAATTCATATATTCTGAATATTTAACATTGTAAAATAATTTCGAGCTAGTATACTATATAATATCTCTTTAATTTTACTAAAAAATCGATAAACTTAAAATATATAATGGAAATTATAAAATAATGGAAATAAATAATTAAAAAGGAAATCATTCATAAATTTTTTAATTCTATTCGAATAATTCTATACTTTGATAATACTTCCCTAAAGGTATATATTTTTTGTTTTACATATAAATGAAAATGTTAGTATTTTTTTAAATATTTGTGTTAATAAATTAAGTTTTCTTTTAATCAAATCTACTATAAAAGTGGATTAAATTATTAAACTCGTACGGCCTAAATTAATAAAACATTTATTTTATTAACTTCATATTATTTTATATTTTTGCATGAAAATCACTGGGATATTTAAAATAACGTAACCATAAAGTGCAATACATTTTCATTATTTAAAATTTTATGAGTTATTTTGTTTTAATATTTTTTTTAAATAAAAAAATATAAAAAATATAAAAAATCAATATATTTTTTGCTATAGTTTTTTGAGAAAAGTTAAATGATATTAATAATTGGTTTTATCGTTTTCAATGGATGCAAAATAAGACTATATTCAGTCAGAAATATGAAAAAAATGTGTTGTTTCTGATTTTTCTGAATGTTAATGATTAATCAATAAATCGATTTTTTATATTTTACTTGTTTGATGTATTAATCAGGAAATATTAAAACGATTCAAACACAAAATAAAAATGAATTTAATATCTTTATTTTTAGTTTATTATAATTTTTATAGTACCATCTATTTTTATTTTAAAATATAAAACGCAAAAATTGACTGAAAACTTCACTGAGCTCATCTATTTAGCATCAACTTATCTTAAAAAATATCTTACTCTTGATCATCTTATATTTTTCTGTTATTATATTTTACTTTTAAGTTTATTAAAAATCTAAAATGATCGAAAATTTTCTGTTCTTTATTAGAGTGTAAAAAAACTACGTTTATTCAAGCCAAATACCATATTAAAATTTTAATTTTATCTTTTATAGTCTCAATTATGTATTCTCGATGAGACAATCAATATTTTCTTGGATTAATATAATTTATTGATGTGTTTTTTCATATTTTTTTCATATTTTTTTTCAATATCGAATCTAAATATATGTTTTTTATTTCTAACTCTTCAAACTTAAATTAAAAATGGGTATGCCTAGATGATTTTTTTTTATTATATTTTTTATTATGCTTTTGTTATTGGCTTTTCTATTTATTTTAAAAAATATTTATTTAATTGAGAAAATCTCGTTTTTTGGATAAGTTAGATTATATTTTTGTAATACTAACAGTCGGCAAAAAATAGAGCGTGATCAATTATTTTGGGTTCTATTAAAAGTTTAAATTTTTTTGAAAGGTAAAAAATGTGTTTTTTCATAAAAAAATGCGGAGATGCACGTTAATTTTTTTTTACTATTTTTTTCAAAAAAAAATAGTTTATTTTTAAAATATTCTTATCAAAATGAAATGAGATAAATTAAATGTTGATTGAGAATTTCAAAGTTATATCCTTAAAAAAAAAAGTTAAAATTATCTTTTTGACTATTAATTTTTATTTACAAAAAAAGTGATTTAGTGATCATAATAATGTCACTTATGAAAAGAATTAAACTAACGCTCGATATTTTACTTTTTTGCACAAGTTACATTAAAATAAAATACGGGTAAAATAACCATTAATTAGAGTGACTATATTAATAACAGAAATTTATAATATCCTTATATTAAATATAATGTGGATATAATAGTGAAAATTTTGGGCTTATATTAAATTATATGAATATTTGGATGGAATTGAGGTGCTTATTTTAAACAATAATTTACATAAAATGATTTATTAGGTATTCATATTAAGAATCAAATTTTTTAAAGATCTTCCTAAATATTATAATAAGACAAAAAAAATAATTTTAGGCTTTATTTATCTACTAGATAAGAGTTTTGTTTCAAAAGCGGTGATTATTTGAATTTTTTCGTAAAAGATTTTTTTTTTCAAATTAAAATCGGTGTGGGATTTTGTATATCACCCATTTGGGAATTTAATTTCTGGGATGAAAAATGCTCAAATTTTAACCTATCCATAATCAAAATAATTTTGAATTTGGTAAACAACCCCCCTTCTTATGATTTTTAAAAATGGTATATAATTTAAAAAAATACGGAAAGAAAATGAAAAAATGAAAAATCCTAGTGTTTAACAGCCCGAAGGAACCTGTGAATTATCAACTGCAACTGATGGTTTTTGGATACATTCCATAACAAATAAAACTTTAATATTATAAATTTTAGAACGATTAATATATCTTTTCCATAAAGAAATTCCGCTATAAAAATGAATATTCTGGCATATAATAACAATAAAAATAAATAAGCTATGAAATTATTTCAAGAAGGAATAAATAATGAATATATATTTAGCATCACTTTATATGACCATAAATATTCCTAAATATGATTCTTGGAATAAAAGTGCGCTTAAATTCTAGAGACCCATTGAATTTGGTGAAAGAGATTATTAAGTGCTTTTTTCATCTATTATGTCAGTGATTTCGGTTAAAAGTAAGTGGAAAATTTTCGGGACGGATTTTAATAAGGAATAATAGGTTGCACTAACAATGTGGCATCATTTATGGTTAAATTTAACTATTAATTCAATCCGAATTACTTAATTTTTAAACCATGGAATATATCTCTCTACTTGAAAACCATTTTATATCAAGGATATAATTAAATGGTGTCATAAATAAACTCAAATAAATTTAACTATAGATGAAATGGACTGGATTCTAATATCCCAGAATTTTATGAAATTTTTGATTTTTAAATATATCCCAGCACAAATATTTTAGAAATTTTAGCAAATGAAATTCATTAAAGATTTTTTTAGTAAAAATAAACATTCATGCAATGGGATCTTTATAAGAAATAATTATTTCCAAAAAAGTTGTGGTAAAAAATGACGGTAAAATTTTCTTGGTACAAACTGATTTGAAGCCGAGAAGAAATTCAATATTTACACTGTTTGCAAGTTTTATAAATTTAAAAATGAAATCAAAGGTTAATTAAATTAAAGCGGAGAAGTATTAATTATATATATAACTAAATAAAAATTAATTATTTTTTTTGGTTTCTTAAAGTACTTGGCTTCTTTATAAAAGCCGATAAAAAAGTTAATCTCAAATGGTATCAATTTAACTGATGGAGACATAATAAATCATATAATAAAAATAAAGCTGAAGGTAATAAAATCTAGCTTACCTATAAAACTTCTAGAATTCTCAAAA
Source organism: Smittium mucronatum (assembly GCA_001953115.1). Classification (NCBI taxonomy): domain Eukaryota; kingdom Fungi; phylum Kickxellomycota; class Harpellomycetes; order Harpellales; family Legeriomycetaceae; genus Smittium; species Smittium mucronatum. Next base: position 10,327 of record LSSL01005091.1, read on the forward strand.
AATTAAATTACTCAAAAGAAATTCTAAAAATTTTGCAGCTATAAAATTTTATAAAACTGCAAAATTTTTAAAAATTTTATCCAAGGATGTGGCTATAATACTCGAATTTTCGTCAAAATATTAAATAATAACTATCTTTCAATTTTATTTAACAAAATTTTTGAATATAAAGCTATAAAATTATTAAAATAATCAATTTGCCTTCAAAAAAACATTTTATGAACAATAATAATAGCATAAGAATTCACATTTACCCAAAGTGATCAAAGATTTAGTGCCAGAAATGATTGGGGGTGATATAAAATTTTAATTTGGTAAAAAATTTAATAATCAAAGTATTGAATAACTAATTGGGTGTTTAATAACCATTCTACCAAAATCAGCCTTATCGGAACAAAATTTCTCAAAATCAAATATATCTCACACTAAAGTTAGAAATAGCATGAGTTATGAGCTTTTGAATGCCTTATTTTTTCAAAATTCTATTTTAATAACTAAAGTTATTTTAGTAATACATTTGTTTTATTTTTTAAATATCATGGTATAAACATTAAATAATACTTTTCCCATTATTATGTCAATTTTAAGTCAAAGGATTTTACAAATTGGATATATTCAGGATATATTTAAGCATTTTTAATTAAAAAATGGAATAAAAATTCGGTTTAAATTCGGTTTTACCTATGATTATTTTATTTTATTTTTTGGATTAGATTTCCATAATATTTAAAAAATTGACAGCAATCTTAGCTTTTTTCTAAAATCATTTATTTTTTTACTGATGATACATAAGAAAAAAAAATTCTAAAATAGTTGTCTATTTTTGTATTTTTTAAAAAAAG